>CAEFZY010028050.1:0-22574 GCA_903066815.1 Brachyrhaphis roseni
TTTTTATCACAAACTATTACTTGTGAGCGTCTGTGGTGGATAGAGAAGTTAAAATGGAGTTGATAGTCGTTTTCTGTTATATGTCCTGATTCTAAAGAGGTATGGCATGGGTATGTTGGCATTGTTTTTGGCTGAGTTATGTTTTTTCATAAAAAAAAATTATGCAAATCGCCCGGGCTCGGGCGGGTGGAGGTTAACTGGATAAACTAATATCAGCCATTTTTATTCCTATGTATTAATATAAAGGAGGACATTATTCTTCCCTAACCCCATTGTACATTGCTTAGCCTGAGATTAGGCTGCAGGAATCAAAAATGACTTTTCTTTTCTATTATTGCAAGACTTCCCAATACTTAAAAAAAGGACCTGGACACACAGTTCTTTACCAAAGTATTCCAACCCCATGAAAGTTTTCCACATTTTCTTATGTTAAAAACACTAAAACGTCTGAAGAAGACACTGAGCGCAACTTCCTTCTTCTGGAAATCTAAATACAATTGGAGTAGCGTAAGATTATAGCAGTTGTAGGATTTTTTTTGTTGTCTTTAATAAAAGACTACAAACCATTTCTCCCACTAGCGTTAGACTCACACATTTGTTTTGGTTGTATTTACCCAGAATGCCCTGCGCTTTAGTCCTCTCCCTGCTTTTGCAGCGGTCTCCGGTCCGCTTCACGTTCACATGTGCATTTGAACCACAGCAGAGTTCACTTAACCGAACCGAGACCAAGGTTTGGCTAAGTTAACTGCGTTAGCTTATTTGGTAAGTTAACAGTGTTAGCTTATTTGGTACACTTTCACACTTTCTCAAACCAACTGGACTATCTATGGAAACTAACTGGAGTTGGATTAAACAGGCTGGTGTGAATGTGACCTCATAGACACCTTTACATTGGTCTGTTACACAAAATCCCAACAAACTACATACACATTTCTAAACTATAACACAACAAAATGGTAAAAAGTTCATGGGGCGCTAATGTTGTGCATCCCGTCAGGCACAACAACAACAATCTATTCTTGTGACCCACATGGCAAAAAGCTCTGGAGAAGGTGAAATCCAGCTATTAACTTTTTTTTTATTATTCTTTTAAATATATGGAACCAGTAAAGAAAAGTGCATTATGTCACATGGAAGCTTTAAAGATTAAAGCTGACTGTCGCCTCCTTCGACATTACAGTAGGCACTCTCATGCTCACAGACAGCATAATTTATTTTCTTTGGGATCTGTCAGCGTCGGGCGCAGGCGGGGCGCGGCCTTCGTTGGCGATGGCTTTGATGCGCCATGTGCTTGATTGGAACACACAAGGTTTAAAAGAGGGGACAGGCCCCTTTGACTTTGATGGATTTCTGGGCAATATTAGTCAGCGAGCGTGTATCCCCTCTAAGCTGTGGTGGAACCGATCGAGGTTGACCAAATAATCTGCCAATTCCCTCTGTAGAAATGCAGAGGCGGCAAAAAAAAAAAAAAAAAAAAAAACCTCTAAGACTCTCAAGCCCTCATCCCCGAGAGCTGGATCAGCAGTTGTGTCAAAAAAAAAAAACTCCTGTTAAGCGCAGCTGGGTTTCAACTTTAGAGAAGGTGGTGGGAGGACGCGCAATTTCATGGTTTCACTTTTAATTCATGTTTAATCACACGATCATTTACAGCGTCACACAGGGAATGCTGATGGAGTGTGACAGTGTCATTAAAAGAATCGTGATCAAATGTCACAGCGTTGCTATTGTTATGCAGCCTGAAATTAGCTGTCACTTCATTCCCCTTACAGCTCTTATTTATTCCTCAGGTAAGGAAGTCAACATGTGGGGAATGTTTGAAAGTCGGCCCCCTAAGACTCCCACAGCTCGTCCATTCATCTCACTTCATAAAGCTTCGGGCTTCCAAGTCCCATAAGTGCTGGAATAAGATTGTGGCTTTTTTTTTTTTTTTTTTTTTTTTAGGGGGATATAGTCAGTATGGTTTATGAAGTTGAGGTCTCCCCAGGTCACAGGAGAGCAGGACATGAAAGCTGATAGCTGAGCCTCAACTTCACAAACAAGCTGTCTCCACTTCAAACGAGTGGCAAAGCTGCCAACAGCCAACGCTGCTAATGGCCGCCGGCTCCCTCCATCTTCCCTCTCCACCTGGCAACAGGAAAGCACCACCGTGACAGCGAAGTGCCGACTGCTCGCGCCGGGCATTGTGTACCTCCACTCTGCACCTTGGGTCACCTTTGCTGTACTAACTCCTGGGAAGTATCATACAGTTACAGGAACAAGGTGATGGATGCTCATGTTTAAGCTTCATAACAGGCCACTATCAGAACATTTAGGAAAAAAATAAATTTTATGAAAGTTCTGTTTTTTGGGGGGGGTTTCTAAGCTAAAAACTCACATACAAACATATTAAATCCAGAAGACATTTAGTCTGAACAGTTCAAGTTCTTCAGATCTTTATTCATTCATTCAGATCTTTATTCCAGACACAAAAAGGTCCATAGTAAAAGGATAAAACAAACAAAATAAGAAAATGATAAAAATAAACATGACACGTAATATTATTCACTGGGTCACAAATAAATGATGACGCCAGTTGTATTTAAAAAAGAAAAGTTTAAAAAAGTTGTATAAAACAAAATTTTTCTCTTGGCCCCATGTGCCAAATCCGGCCTTCTAGCTTTTTATGTTTACACGACCCATTACACACCAGAATACCACATAAACATAACCTTCAAAATAAAAGTTGTTTGCTAAATATTATTTTATTGATCAAATCCAAGCAGTTTAATCTGCATACAGTCTGCTATATTGAAGGCTGGTCCAAGACTAGATAAACTGATACAATATTGGCCCCAAGCCTGATTATAAATTCTGGTCCCAAAATCAGAGTTTTAATCCCAAATTAGCTGCCTGACAGTCAGTGGCTATAATCACACACAACAGTGCCTGCAAAGTCTCAGTCTGTCACGCCCTCTCTAGGCTAATATTAGGTCCTAAACTTTCTGCAGGTAGCATCTACTTCTCTGCTATCTATGGTAGCCATGTTACACCTCTAGCACTAATGAGAACAGATTTAATGAGTCTACAATTTTCCAATGAAATTTATCTCACCACTGGGCAGTTTAAGAAGGACCACATATTTCTTTTTACTGGCTATCTGCTTTAGCTTTCCTGTCCTCCATGAAGACCCAGATCTCCTCCTCAAACCCGGTTTAGATGATGGTTTCTCAGGGTTTTTTTGGCATTCTTTCCTCGTTCTCCTCGCATCACGAACTTTGCTTGCTGCAGGCATCCCTCCCACAGCAGTCTGCTTTAGCTTCTTCTGTCCATAAAACATTATCCCTGTGGCTATAAGCTGTGCTGTAGACTGCGGCTCACCAGTGAAAGTTTTTGTAAATATTTTTTTTGCCGTTTTGTGTCATTTTTGTGGAGACTGGCATCCTTTTGCTCTGATCTGTGGAACCTGACCTGGTTAGGACGAGTGATGCACTGATGTTCTGAAGAGCATCGAGATCTGAAGCTCAGTGCTTGTCGGGGTTTTTTTCTGTTTTCAAATTCACAAAACAGAGTTAAGATTTGAGCTAAGAGTTTCAGATGCATCTCAGTAAATTGAAACATCAATGAAAAACATTTTGATCTATTTCAGTTTTTTAATTCAAAAAGGGAAAATTAAGTTTTCAAGTGTTAGCTTTTGGTTTAACACTTGGCTTATTATAAAAAAAGCAATTTAGCTTCTGAGGAAATGGAGATATTAGATAGCACCAACAAAATGCATCGTTTATGTGTATTTACTGTACAGTATATACACTAAACGCTTAGTCAGTGTTCCTTTGGCATAAAAAGATTACCCTTAACCCTAAAAAGATGAAGCCAGAATAGAAAGATGATAAAAAAATGGAGGATTTTGCTGATGCAGCACAGATACTATGATCATTAAAGCAGGTACTTTTGATCATTTGCACTGGTTCCAGGTCATGTTGGAAAATAAAATCTGACTTTGCACTTGATAAACGTAGTGAACTAATATCAGCGGATGACATGGCTTCCTTTATCATCACTGTTTCGATCCAATTGTCTAGCAAATTTTGAGCAAGCTTTTAAAATGTTGCAAAAAAGAAAATGTGACTTTTTCCATGTCTTGGTTTGGATTCTAAGATCTATATCTGAAAACATGTATGATTTTTTCATCAAATTTGATTTTATTCCCACAGTTCTTATGACTTTTGCAGCAGTGTACTCCTCAGGGCTGCTGGATGTTTCCTTGGTCTTTTCTTAACTTTTTCATTTCCTGCTAGCTGTGCTAGCTTGCGGAGCAAAGCGATGTGATGAATTTGATTGGCAGCCAATCAGAAAATGAGCATCGGACATAACAAAAATCAATTATTTTAACTTATTTTTTTTATGATTGAATTACAGAAAGCAAAAATAATGATGATTTTTTTTTTTTTCTCATCTTCCCCCCATCTTTCTGAGGCCCCACCTCTGGCGGCCCACATTTTGAAAATTTTGACTATTACCTGATGGTCGAAATAGTTGTTGTCCAGAATGTGTGGGGTCTGCAGAGAGATCTTGTCAACCTGATTGGTTGTTGATGGTGTTTCAGGATAAGCTGAAGTCCACAGAAACCAGAATCTGGACTCTGTGTGGTCGAGGCGGTGCAGGACGAAGTGGAACTCGTCTTACATCTATCAGACTTTTATTTCAAACAAATCTTTTGTTTGAAAAAAACATGTCAGATTCCTTCAGGTCTCTGACATGTTTTTAAGTTGATGTTTCAGATGAACCGGCTGTAATGTTCCGGTGGCGTAGCGTACGATTAGCTGATAGCAGCTGGCGGTCGGCGCTCCTCCCCTCAGTAACCATTAAGTCGGAGCTGATCAGTGTCTGTAAACACAGTTCATGCATTTTTCTCTGCCCATTCCCATTAATATGGTGCTTATGTATGCCTGTCTGCCAACTGAGTCATCTTCACTAACCCCTCCATTCCTCCACCACGTCTTCTCCACCTCAGTCTTGTGCTGCAGGCCCCTCCCCCTTCCTCCACAGTCCTCCCCCACCTTGCTGCCAATTTGACTGGAACAGCAAGTGCAGGCTGGGCAGGCTTCCAAGAGGCTTTCCAACGCAGCTGAATATTCATCTTCATTAGAAGTATCACCACCCCCGCTCCGTCCAGGGCTTGGTCTTTTTAACAAGGAGCAAGCGCTCTAAATGGAGGGAGGGGGGACTGAGAGTCATACGGTTTTGATGGGAGTTGAGGACATGTTGGATTTTTTTTTTTTCTGTTTTTTCTGAACTTGATGCTGTGTGGGAAGTCTCTTCTTCCCCCCCCCCACCACTTTTTCTGTTCTACTTTTGACACATAAGGGAAAGGGCCTGGGTAAAAATGACTGCAAATAGTTCTGGAGCTGGTGCCATTTGTCATCGCCTGTTCAACATGTACAAGAGGGAAGAAAGTGAAACAGCCAGAAGTGTCAAAAATCCCCCCCTAAAACTTTTCCGTAGAAACTCCTTCCACCTCCTACAGAGACGACATCCAATTCTTCTACATCTGAAATCAGTTCTGCATGAGAAACAGAAACTGAGCTTGATTTTCATAATAGCCCAAACTGTTTTGGCTTTTTTTTTTAAGTGTTTGAAAAAGACTTGAATTTCTCTGTGGTTTAAATTGATATTAAACATCCACCTTTCTAAAATAATGGACTCAGTCAAAGTTATTTTTGCGCTAAAGTCATCACTAGGATTTTTGCCAAAAGATCCGTTAGGCAAAAAAAATAAAAAATGTTGAAAAAACTGACTTGGTCCGTTACACCGTGTTCCAAATTATTATTTTCTCAGATTTTCCTAAATGGTCAACGCAAATGATGGTCAGTATAATGAACCATTACAATATAAATCAAATTTTACTGATCAAGGCTCCTAATGAGAACACTATTTTACATTTTATGGATTATAAAGAACTGCAAACGGTCATTCTTTGAATGTGCAGCATTAAGTGGTCACATGTACTAAAATCAGAAGCTATTTCAATCAAAAACATCTTAACAGACAGAGTTACATGTTAAGATAGGACCTTCTTTGGTGTCACCTGCACAATTCTAGCATCCATTGAACTTGCATCCATTGAGTTTGTGGAAAGTTTCTGCTTGAATTTTAGGTTGTTTTCTTGGGAGTTTTAAATTACACCCAGTCTAATTGGCAAAGGTTCATGAAGGAGATTTTGACCCAAATACAACTCCAATTGTCAGGTGAAATTTGAGCAAACCTTTAAAATGTTGCATAAGTAGAAGGATATAAAAAATAAAAAGCAAAATCAAAATGAGGTGTGTAGAGCAATTGAGGTAAATATTTAATACATCAGAACTTATTCATCAAATGTGTTCCCATCGCTGCTTCAGTGCATTAACTCATTTCGGGAAAAGCCGAAAATCATCTAAAGCAAGCGTAAAAACTTTTTTTAGATGAAACTGACAAAGTTGCTTTGGATTTTGATGCTTCCATCAACAGTTTCTGATGCAATATTTCTAAAAAAAAAAAAAAATAGCAAAAACAAACGAAAAAACAAAAACATTTGCTGAAACGCTGTTATAATGAGTGACTTTGAGCTGATTCCTGTTTTTACTTTTTTTTACTGGACTCATAAACATTTAGTATAGCATAAAAATTATTATTATTGATTACCTTCAACCAATACTTTTTTGGCCTGTCTTTGTATTTTACTCCATTTATGACTCCTCTCAGTGCAGCTCCGTTCAGAAGTCATCTGATTAATAAATAGTCCATTTGTGTATATTTTAAAATGCATTGACTGCGATGAGGACACAGACGTCCTCATGTACTTACTGACTTACATGTTGGTCTTTTGGCGGTGCCGACTCATCTCAGTATAGATGCAGGTGTTTTGTAGATGGTTCAGAGGTTTGTTAGAAAACAATTTATTGTTTAATCCATCATGTGAAATTGGACAGAGTTTGGCACAGCTGCAAACTTACCAAGGCCTGGCCATCCACCTAAACTGACAGGCCAACAAAGGAGAACATTAATCAGAGCAGCAGCCAAGAGGTTCATGGCGACGCTTAACAAAGTATTGATTCCGGTTTAAAGTGGAACCTTCTAAAATTTAACTACAAAGGAGACGAGGTTTTATACAAGAGCTAAGTACCCAGATGTGTAGCTCTCATGCATACACACTTTTCAATAGTGGAAATGAGTTAAATATGTTTTCATGTAAAACACACAGGCAGCAACTAAATCCCGGTGTAAATAGTGTAGCATATTACTGTAAAAACCTTTCAAGTGTAGATACAAGGACAAATATTTGCATGCTCACCCTTCGTATACGATCCGCTTCATATTTCCCATTAGCCTCTTGAGTTTCAGGAGGACGGCCATTTCTCCACACGGCTGCTGCTGTTGAGGCTTTTAAACCTGTTATTGCTATAAAATCTTAGCCTCTTCATGACTTGAATGAACTTCACATCATATGTTTTTGGTTATGTCATCCTATTCATACAAATTTAAAGTAATCATATGTTTCAAGATCAGATACCAGAAGTTGAAACTGGGGACTTTACTGTTTGTGAGTCCATCAATTGGAAAGAGAAAAAGTGACACAGACTGAGAAACGGTTTTCTGAATGCTTAGTTTTAGCTTCTGCTAATTTTGTATTTGTTTAGCGGTTTAGCGTTACCTCATGTACATTTGTTTTATGGGTTTAGTGATTTAGCATTAGCTCCTGCAATTTTTTTTATGTGTGTAACCATTTACTTGTGCTAATTTTTATGTTTTTATCAGTTAAGCATCAACTTACATAATTAAAAAAAAAATGTATCAACAATTTACTGTTAGCTACGATTCTCGTTTAGCAAATTACCTACTTAACGTTTTGGTTATATCAGCTCCCCACTGGTAATAACCTTTACCAATTTTAGTGCTAAACATAAATTATCCATTACAA
This sequence comes from Brachyrhaphis roseni, assembly GCA_903066815.1. Lineage (NCBI taxonomy): Eukaryota > Metazoa > Chordata > Actinopteri > Cyprinodontiformes > Poeciliidae > Brachyrhaphis > Brachyrhaphis roseni. The sequence continues at coordinate 7,934 of CAEFZY010028050.1, forward strand.
CAATGGTGGCCATTTTGAAAAATTCCTGCCAGAAAAAGGAAACACATCAAGAAAAAATATATATCATTTTTATGGTTTTATGTGAATTGACTCCACACACAATCATCTACGTAATTGGAGATTTTAGTTCAGAACATAGTTTTCCTTGGCCTCTTTGAAAAATGGCCAAGGAAAAAAAAAAGTTTAGCTAATGTAAAAAAAAAAAAAAACTTAGTTCAATTGGAGCATATTCCAAGTTAGGTTCTTGTATCCACATGTAAAATAATCAATTATCTGCTGCTCTATAAGGAAGCAGTTAGGCATTAAAGAAACACCTACGTCTTCATTCATCTGCCATCATGCCGAAACACGATGGCAGATGTTTCATCATTTGTATTATGAATGCAAAAGTCTTAAAAGTTGGTTGACTTTAAGGGAGCCTGGATGTTCCAGTAAACCTTACAGAACTCCGGACTCTCTTTGTTCAAAGTAAGTTTTCCACATAAACAAGGTCCAAACTTTTTAAAACGTTGCAGTATTTGCTTTTTTTTTTTTCAGAGCAGAAAATGTGCAAAACGTATCGAACGACAGAAATGTTGACATAACGTGTTCTGTCACTGAGCCAGCAGGCAAACGCAGCTGAGAAGGATCAGAATCAGATTTCAGAGAGTGGCAGATCTTAGGACTCGCCTTGGACCCGAAGGCAGAGATCTTCCCGGAGCAGAACAGGGCCCCGTGCTGCCTCCCCGGAGCCGGCCCAATTTCTCAGCTATTGCAGTATGTGTAGAGACTCTGCCCTTCTGTCAGATCAAATCCAGAACTTCTGGAAGACACAAAGCATCACACTCCAGATATTTTCTGCCAATTACATCATTTACTTCTCCAAGTGTTGAATATGAAAATGTGACTTTTTTTTTTCTTTCTTTCTTTTTCGTTCTTGTTCCCAGATGGTTGCAGGAAGCAGATCTGGTTTCTGCCAAAAAAAACCCCAACAAAATACATATATTGAGAAAACGACTAAACAATGCAGTGCAGTGAAAAATTATTTTTTCCCCCTTACAGATTTTTATTTATTTTTTTTTTAATATTTTTTGCTTTCTTTTTGGTTGCACTGAAATGTTCCTATTTCGCAAAGTTAACCTGAACAAATGTAAAAATGCAGTTTTAGAGCGTAGGACCAATCTAACCTGGTCCTCTGTGAAAAAGTAATTACACCTTAAATGTTATAACTGGCTTCTGTAACTTAGCCTGTCAGTTTTTTGGGGGGGGTTTACGTTGCTTTGGAGGAATTTTGCCCGACTCTTCTTCCTGACTTGTTTTAATTCAGCCACATGGATGACATGCTTTATGTCCATTCACCAGATCTTGATATTTATCATTTATTTGAAAAAAAAAAAAAAAAATGCACAAGGTAGCAAATACCTTTTCACACCACTTTATGGCTTTACTTAGGATTTATTGTACAGGCCTGGCAGTCATGCAGATTATTACTCTAAGCTTTGTGTTTGATGAACACGGTACTAATTCACCCCCCTTGTTGATACTATGCAGCCCAGTTAGAAAATAATTATGTAAAATGATTGAGATAATTTTGCTCTAAATGGTGTCTATATTAGTTTTTTTTATTATTAATATTATTTTTAAAAAGGAAAGTAGGAGCAGAGCTTCTCTTGTCTTGACAAGGAAATTATTTGCTTGAAGTGAAAGTTAGTCAAGAGCTTTGAAGACCTGTGGCAGAAATTAGAATATTTACGGCTTTTGCAATCACTTGCCAAAAAAGATCAGCGTTTGTTGTTCCCAATTTTCTTCTGACGGAGACTTTGCCTCCTCAAAGGGAATTTTCTCCTCCTCAGTGAGCAGCCGTTTTCTATAAAAGTATGATAGAAATTGTCTGTGACAACCGCCACTCAAACTGAGCGGCCCATAACGACAAGAGAGCCAAGAACAGGCTTAACACTATTTATAAATCTCTGAAATGGCAGGGTTTGCAGGAAAGTGTGAAGCAATAAGGGATGGAGGGTAGGAGGAGGTGTTTTTTTTCTCTCTCTCCTTTTTTTCAACCCCAAAGCTTCTTATGACCTTAGTTTTCCTGGAGTCTAAACATAGCCCCCTCTTCACGTACAATGGAGCCATCCAGTTCAGTGCATCCCCATAACAAGCGTGCATTTTAATCGGCGCCACTCCGGCAGGACGACTGTTTGTGTTTAATGGGAGGAAAAAGAAAAAAATAATAATAATCAGAAATTGTTTTCCCTTCTGCCTCTGTCTGTAACGTACAGCTTCGATATTGTGCTTATCATCTATGTCAGCGTGATTTTTATTTATTTTTTTTGCTTCTTTTCTCTGCGGAGGATGTTCATTAATTTTCCAAAGGAAATGTTCTTAATCCCAAAAATAGTTTCAAGTCTTGACTCTAAGGCTCCTTACTTTTTCCAAGAGCACAGCAAGCATTCAGTCCTACAACATCCAGTTCTGAGAAGTCCCATAGGATTAGCCAGATTATTGAATCACAGCTTTAGATAATACCATCAGTTACACTTTACTTCTGAGAACAGATGCAAAAAAAAAAAGAAAAAAAAAAGGGAGAGAGGAGGGGTGTGTGTGTGTGTGGTGGTGGTGGGGCAATATGGCAATGTTGAGAATGCGCTAATGATAGCAGCAGACTTTTCCTCCAAATAAGCAGATGCGATGAAGTTTGAACAGCTGTCAAACGTGATGAGCGTGACACAAGCGCCTGCAGTGGAAACTGGGGGACTTTTCTTATAATATAGCAGCCTACACAGAAAGAGAACACGTCGGATGACAAATCACTCTATCTGTGAAACACCTGGCTCTTCTCTTACACAGAGGGCTCAGGCTGCAGAGGATATCTAATTTAATCACCTGCAGCACAAACAGGTGAAGCAGCTCCGAGAGAAGAAAACACGCAAAAAAACGAAACAGAAGATCAGTCAGAGAGCATCGTTCTGTAAACTGTATGTCCTAAAATAATCCTAAATTAATTATCTCTGACTATTTAGAAATTATTTGATGTAAGCATTTCAGTCATTTTTTTAAATATTCTGAGTATGTGTGTGATTGCTTATGTCCTTTAAGGGTCACCAGCATCATTTTCTTTAAGATATGTGTCCATGCTGAAGTAAAAAAAAAAGAAAGAAAAAAAAGAGGTTTGAATACCGGAAAATTACATTTACGTGACGTGACCTTCTAGGATCAGTTTTGAGATTATTATTAGTGATCCACAGAGGGCACGCTGTCCAGAGGAGGAACTCCTTCTTTAAGAAACAGCTCAGCTTGTATCCCCTGTGCCTTTCAAACTATGTTAATATGCAACTGTTCTGCGGCTGTAATTTATCTTCTGTGGCAACTGGAGTACAGGCCGTGCTAAAACATGAAAGTCAGAGCAAATTTGGATGCATTAAAAAATAATGCCATGAATCAGTTTTATTTCAGAAATCAACATCGGAAATGTGAAGGGGTATGGAATACTTACACTCCTAAAACAGCCAAGGCATTTTTATTAAACATAGTTTTCGGATTGACTTTGCAGTAATCATATTTATTATCTAATTTATTATGATTGGATTTATATATATATATATAGCTGCTCTGTAAACATAGAAATTTTAAACTTAATTTAAAAGCAGCTAGATTTTTCACCCTATCAGAATTTATTCTGTTATGTTGCTAGACAGAGTATTGACTTTTTTTTTTTTGATGGTTTTAGGGATCATAGGTCAAAGAGTGCAACTTTTTGGTTACACGTCCTTTCTAGGTGTGAATTTGCAGAACGGACAGCTACATGATTTGTTTTACGTAGATAACAACAAAGACAATGGCAGCTTAACACAGCTTCTAATAAGAAACATATGTGTTACATGGGCATTCAGTTCAACAGAGATGGATTTATTGTTTTTTAAATGAGGTGGGAGCTAAAATATTAAAACTACATGCTGGAATCACAGCGCCGTCTAGTGCCCTGGCATGACAACTACAGCAGATTCAAGCTGTCTTGGTGCCATTATGAACATGGAACTTTTCCCCAATAAACATCCGAAGAGTTTAGAGTTTCCAAACTTGGAAACTCGAGTTTGGAAACTTGAGTTTCCAATTCTTATACTTCTAACACCTTTGCCTTCTTACATTGCAAAAAAAACTAAAAAATTCTACATGCACTGCTTACTACTAGCAGGAAATAAAAAAAAATTGTTGGATCCCAGCTGTGATGTTAGAATGCTGGTTTTATTTAAAACTTCAAAGACAAAAGCAAACTACGGATGTGAAAATGGAACCATTTATTTGTTTGCCAGATATCCTGTTAAATTGTCAATTTATTTTTGCATGCTGTGAGGGACAACACAGAATTTCAACAACACTTCACATGACACTGCAGATCTTTTCAGAATCAAAGCTTTTTAGCTCCAGGATGGCTTTGACTCAAATTCACAGCTTTGAAATGAAATATGAAAAATATTTTATCAATACACAGTTAAACAATTATGACCTGGGCTTTGACTGACCTAGTGGTTTCTGTTAGGAAAAGTAATCACATGGACTGAGTGAAGAGCAGTCAACATCAATAGTAGTCATTAAGTGAGGAATATGATTTTAAAAATGAAAAGTTTTTCTGAAATTACCTTGTTGACTGACTACAATTAAGTACTTAATGAGCCTCATTAAAAATATTCTCTCCAGCTAAGTCAGTTGTGTGTGAACTGGACTTCCAGTACCAAAATTATATAACAATTTTGGTACTTATGTATTTAACATTAATAATTATTCATGTAGATTGACAATAAAAAACAATAACTAAAATGTTTAATTTCCTTTATGAAAGATAAATAGATTTTGCATAAATTCCATACAGTCAAAGTACAATAAAATATTTGAACTTTATTTTTAATTTGAATATGTTATCATTTTTTGGCGATATCAGAAAAGAAAACTCAAATTGGCTTAAATTAATTTGGCTTACAAGTTTTACTGCCAACATTTTAACATTCACTGATGTGTTCTGTTACGGCAACAATACTAATCAATATACTGCACTTTTGTTTGGATGTATTATTTTTTATTTATTTTGGCTTATTTTTCAGCTGGTTGAAAATGGTGATTCTTCATAATATGAGAGCAGATGCCAAAGTCAACAGAGGAGAGAAAAGTATGTTCAAGAAAATTTCTTCACTTTAAAAATTCAATAAAGGACTCAATCATTTTTGCTAAAAAATTCTTTGTTTAATTAGGGATACATTTAGCATTAACAACTGGTTACAAGTTGTAACCATAGATTTTAAGTGAGAGACACTTATTTAAGTAAAAGTACTGTAAACTGGTTGGTTTTTTATAAATGTAAATAAAACATTGTCACGCGAACGTCGACATCTTGTTCATGCCGCGATGCGTCCTGGACAGATGACATATGCTAGGTGCTACAGCGCTAGCTCCATACAGCCAGAACGATAATTTTTGCGCAATGAATAGCATTCAGCTTTTTCAATTTGAAAAGGAACTCATTGAAATTGAAGGCAATACAGAAATGACGAGGAGAAATGAAAATGAGGACGAATAGGAAAGAATCAGATGAAAAAGCTTTGAATTTCTCTGCTGCTGCTTGAAAGTGCCGACCAGGAAGGAAAGTTTATGCTGCGAAAAACTCCAGTTTCTTACTAAAGTTGTTTAAGGTGAGCATTATTACCAAAACATCTTTTTCAGATATGTTAGAATGGTGTGTTACAAAGTCGTTGTCTTCAAAGTTCTTTTAGCTTCACATTAGCTCCTGCTAAAGGTGTTAGCTCTAGCTAAAATAGTAACAGTGCATCACAAGACCATTGTGTTTGTTATATTTCCTGTGTTCCATGAAAACTTTAACAGTTTGACTTGATCCAGACGTTTTATGGGCTGCCCTCTTCAACCTCCATGACCTTAACTTCTACTTTGTTTTTTGTTTATAGGCGTAAGTCTACCGTAACCCACCGTCACAATACATGTGACGGACACAATACATAAAAAAAGTTTTAACATTTAAGAAACAGCAACTTTTCGGCTAATAGGAATATTACAACATTTCTAGTCCAACATACTCAACTCGTTCTGAATCCCTTTATGAATCAGTTTTATAGACTGAACTGTGTTCATGCCTTTATGCTGCAAACTGTTGGCTTTCCTGGAGAATGTCACCATGTGTGGGTACATAGAAATGTTGAATCATTTAATGAACTTTGCTTTAGTTATTAAACAATCTAAATGCTTAATGATAATAATATTAATGTGATTTTTATTGTTATTAATTCTGCAACACTAACTAGCAGACTTGGCTCATACAATGCTTTTACCAGCACAGACAGTTCATTTTTCATTTGAGTAATTCCCAGACACTCTTCAAGCTGTTCATTAGATATCCAAATCCAACCAAAAGAGGAAATATCGAGTAAACAACTCTGGTTTTTATTTATTTTCAGACTTTCTGCCAGCTGTTTTGCAAGAAAAAAGAATCCCACAAACTGGGATACTTGCCCAGCACCAGACTGCATCCCAATCACATTAGTGCCTTGTTAGTGGCTGCTCAAGAATCACACAATTTGTTTTAATGGGACCTGAATATTGAACTCCCAGGTAGACACAAACAGGGCTGTAAAAGAATAATTAAGCCAAGGGACGACTTCCTCCTGAAATATTAGTGGGGTATAAAGTTAAAGTGTAATAGCACTGCTTGTATTGAGCATCCACTTTCCAATTTAGATGTTTTACACATGAGAACATACCTGAAATGTTCTGCTCTAGTTCCTGTATTTAGATAAGTAGAACCAAAAATGAACACCAGGAAGTGTCACACAGTGTTACAAAAGCAGCCATGAACTCTGTCACAGTTTGTCAAACTTCAGTGTATGTCATTGAGAGTCAGATTTCTCGTGTTTAAAGTAAGAAATATCAACTCATAGTTGGAACCTGCTTAAACAGCCGCCGCTCCTCCACTTTGCTCCTCCAAACTAGTGGCAGCAGCATTTAGCAAGCGCTTGTTGGAACTGGGCATCTGCTGAGCTCATTATGCAAACTACTTCTCAGTTCAAAGAACCGCTGCAAACAGCATAATGGATGAACATCTTTGCGATGTCTCTCCTGAAGGCGGAGTCATGGAAGGAGTAGAAGCTTCTTAAAGAGACAGAGTCCCAATTTCAAAACGTTTAATTGAAAAGTCAATTTCTCTTATGTCATATTTGACACCACAAACAGCATTTTTATAACACATGAAGGTAATACAGTTACTTGATTGTGCTATAAAATGGCACTATGTGTCTGTAAAACAGACAACAGTGCCCCTTTAGTAAGACTATAAACTACAAAAGTGGTCTCTGTTTAAAAGGTTTTTTCACTGCTTTCTAAAATAATATTTCCACTCCTACAAAATCTCCTAAACGGGCCTCTAACGGGGTCTGCAGTGTTGGTGAATGTCAAGGATCCCTTGAACCATTTTAGTTTGCTGTGATAGCTATTGGCAAACAGCTTGCCTTTGTGAGTAAGGATAACCTTCCATTTGATCAATCTTGCTCCCGTCTCTAAGACTATACCCTCCAATAAATCAATAGCCTAGATGTGTTTGTCCCGGCGCTTTCCTCTCTCCTCAACCCTCTTCCCATGCGCTGCTGTCCTGCTCTGCCCTCCTTCCCTTGTTGCTACGCTCAACACGTCATTTTTGATTTCCATGTCCCTTTGTTCTTTTTTATATCTTACTTTTAAGCCTATTTGTCAGATAGGATCTAAAAGCTGGAGCAAATTGCTTCATCTGCTAATTTGTCATGATACCATACTTGACTGTATTTCCCAGTGTTTGTCATCAAACAGCACTTCACACTTGGCTGCTTGCTTTGGTTATTTCGCAAAGAACAAAGGCAACTCTCTGCATGCCGCAGCGAGGGATAAGCTTTTTTGGACTGTGAAATTGACAGCGTACGGGAAACCGAATGCTCTGGGAGTTCGATGGAGAGTTGGGACAAGTGGCAATTTATCATCAAACAACAAAGTAAGACGCTGAAAACAACACGACTTAGGGTGTTAACGTTAATATGTATTTTTTTTTCCATTAAGACTTCTCCAGCCAGGAGAACAGAAAATGTGCTTTTAATTTTGTGTTAGAGCGGAGTCTTTATTACATAATACTCACAGGAACAAGTTTATAGTTGCTGCAATTAAATTTCCTGAAGAGTTTTCTGGTGCGGCTGTGCAATCCCTGTAGGACTGTTGGTCGCCTTTTCTTTCTTTTAATGTTCAGTCGAACGGCGTGTTTTGTGAAGACTTCAAATGACACATCCCAATTACGAATTAGAGACTGCGAGTCCCTTGAGATTTAAAAGTTACCAATCCGCAAGCCATTTCAACGCGACTTTAAATTGTAGGACGTTCCGCCACTTACCCACAATACAGCAAGATGAATAGATGCATGTGATTTCTTTCAACAGTATATCTCTAAAGACGTACAGTTACATGAACGGTGGGTTCGTGTTCGCAGTCTTACACCTTCTTGTTAAGTCGGTAGCGAGTCTGCGGTGCAGTATGTGCTAAAGGTCAGGAAATGTCAAAAATCAAACCTTGCATGTGAATGTTGATTAATATAATTAATGCATTTTCTAACTTTATACTGGAAGTGATTTTCTTGCCTGTTGGAGGAAATGTCAAGGTTCTATACGGTTACCAAACTAAAGGTGTCTAAAGATGTTTGTTTTTGCTCATTCATCACCCATAAGTTGACATTTCTATTACAATGAATGATTAAAACAATGAGCACCCAGGATGAGTGGAAGAAATAAAATCAGACTCTACATGTTGGTAGGAAATGTGACTTATTATTACAACATTAGGTCAAGTGGATAGCAGAGTTTGCAGTATGGACACACTAGCTGGGTTTCCATTAACCATATAATTGCGCAATTTGGCATCACAAATGGAAACATGGCAATTTTGAAATAAGTTAGTTTTTTGATCAAAAGTTTATTTTGCAAAACTGCAATGGAAACACTTCTTTTTCACATCACACGTGTCACATAATCAACAACCGGACGTTGCCATGGACGCAAACCACTAAGAAGCCAACAGGAAGTAGTTGGAGGATCGTGGCGCGTCATGTTTTAAATGACTTATCCCTTTTCATTTTTAATTGTGTTTCTTATTTAATGGAAGCAACACAATTGAAAAATTGTGTTTTTGAACATTAGCTGAATAGTGACAAAGTTTTGAGCACATTTGTAATGGAGATGCGGCTAATGATGAGCTCATGTCAGCAGGGTCTCATTGCACTTCATAAAGCCATTTTAATCTGTCCTGATGTTACCGACTCTCCAGATTGATCAATTCGATGAGAGGGTTACAGCTGACATCTTCCCACAATGAAAGATGGAAGGACATGAGAAGATGGAGAACCTTTCTCTTTGAATTGAATGATAGCTGGACATTTTCATGGTGTTGATACTGTAACAACTTGAACAAATGAACGTGGTACCTTGAAGCTTTTGGAAACTAAAATATCTAAGTTTCTCTTTGTGATATTTCGCTCGATTTTAGTTCTACAACAAATCCTCTTCTTTCATTTTTGCAACGATCTGATGAGACGCTGGAAAAGACCAATAATGTCTTCCAGTTGTGCTAAAAAGATTTGGGATATTAGCAAAGTTATTCCAACCTGAATGTTTTTTTTGTTTTACCTCGTCGTACTCCTTTTCAAACATCTTAAGATTACTGTGGCGGACAAAAAACATGTCTCTGCTTTCCTTTTATATGTCTGCTATTTTATACTGATGTCGTGTTTGAAGTAAAGAATTAAATAAATTAAATTGAATTTAAAGTAGCACATTAATACTAATCATGTAGCAGCAGCACAGCATCCACAATCCACATTTCCAGATGTTCAGAGGAAGTCGAAGCGGCCAGTGACGGATCGGCGACCTGTCCAGAGCTTCTTGCCCACTGAGCGTGACGACAGTTCTGCACGCGCTGATTTTCGCTCCCCTTTTGTTGCCTTGTCGCTCTCGGCTCACGCAGGCTTCGGCTGATTAGCTCTCTCCTTTCTGCAGCTGTCAGCGACGTTAGCTGCGCCGGACCCAAAGCAGAGGTGACTTAACAGTCTGGACTTTCCCGTCAAAGACTGGAACAGCCAGTGGACCAGGCACAGTTGAAGGCTGTCACGCCCAGTGAGGTGAGGTGGGTACCGCAGATTGACTGTCTGACAACTGCCTGGCTTAAATACTAATCAGAATGCCTGAGTAACAGCTCAAATGTCAGCTGTCGGTCCTATTTGGCCTGAATCCACAGACTTTGATTAAGAATTCACTCCTGGCCAATTACATTAGCATGTCCAATCACAGCTGCACATATTTGTTTTTGCAAAATACTGTATAGCATTTAATCCGTCAAAGTGTTCAATGCCCGCACATATTTACAGTCTTTTAAAATGGAAATATTTCACTTAATCCTGATGTGAATATAAAGAGAGCGAGGAAATGACACGCAATAAACTGTGATTGAGTTGACAATATAAAGGAAATATGAAAAAAAGGGCAGCAATTGTTCTTAAATGAGAGAAAATGTTTATTGAGTTTGAATTTATTTCAGTCAGCAGTAATAAAAGTAGAGTGGAGACAGCAGGAGGCAAACACAGAAACCTGTATGTGTTGGGTATCTAGTAGTTAACTTTGACAGCACTTTAGTTAGCATATTGATTGCTCACAATACAACTACACTTCCTACAGTTGACATCTTATTTGAAGCACCACAAGCTGCGTTTCCATTAGCAATAAAGTTGCGCAACTTGAAAATATAAAGATAAATTTGCTTAATTGAAACAATTTTCAAAAAATTGACATTTTCCGCTAAGGAAATTTTTCCTGTAGGATGAGGGGGTTTTTTAGCTGTATGGGAAAAAGTATTATTCATTCTAATTGTATGTATATATATATATACATATATATAGTTATATATAGTTATCTTGCACATTTACTGTATATGCTGTATTTTTATGTACAGTATATTATTAACAATTTTGTCTTTTATATATATTAATAATGTTTTATCTTTTTGTGAACCTACATGGCTCAGTGCTGCTGTTCCGCCTGAATTTCCCTGCTGTGGAACAATGAAGGATATTTTTATTCCGTTCTGTTTCCAGGCGTTGCATTGAAAGGCCTTCATGACATCATCATCTGGACTTTGTCATATTTTACTGAGCAAATCGGTAAACTGTCTGAATTTGAAGACAGTATTAAAAGATTCTCTGTTGTTCTTCCATTATTTGATAAATATAAATAATTTTCACAATTCGAACATACCTGAAATAGGCAAAAGTTTGATTTAGCTGAAAAAAACATTAATATTCCTTTTTATGTATGTAAATATAAGGTGTCAGTAAGGTCTGCTGGTAATATCTCATAAGTGTTTAATCTACACATGGGAGAATAAATGAATTCATGGGAAACTCCCAGAGCTTAGTGCAAATTAATATTCTGTCAAAAGCAAATACCATTTGAATTTAGTGAGTATGTAACAGTTCAGGATTGTTATGCTACTTTGTGTGCTATTTACATAAAATAAAGTGAAAGTTTACTTAGAAATACTTGACTTGCAATAAAATTTTAAGTGAATATTACTGATTCGTCTTGCCTCTCATAAAATGTTAATTCATAATAATGTAGCGTATCTTGAGGAATGTGTGAAAGGTTGAGGGGTTTTTTCTGCTTCTTTCGGTTTTCTAAATCACTTTTATTTAGCAAAGAAACACTTGAGGAAATCACACATCAACTGAAACTCAGAGTCAGACTGACTTCAGTCACACCTCTTGGTGACTATTGTGCTTTTTGTGGCTTATTTCTATTAAAATAAGATCCCAGACAATTCTGCCAGTTATGCTGAAATGCTGTGACTCAATCTAATTTATCATCCCAAACAATTGCAGCCTTTTTTTTATGAATAGGTTTTGCTTATTGCTGGTAATCTTCACATTTAAAACGTTTAATTTACAAATTAAAGTATTAGAAGTAAGTAGTGGAAGATGGTTAAATCATAAACTTGAGTCATCTTTTCTGAAATGTTAAATCATGTCATTTATGAGATTAAAAAAAAAGCATATTGTCTGTATTGATTTCTGTATGATCAAAAGTGTAGACTAAAATTGTTTATAATTTTCAAAGCTATCAAAATTCTGATTTCTTTGGAACCTTACCATTGGACTGCCACACAATTCCACACATTCTCATTTCCCTTCACTGCTCTGACTTTGATTTCTCCCATCGTGTTGGATTTCTCTGATTAAAAACTGTTTCTCTAGTCTACACCCTTCATCACCCTGCAGGGATTTACTCATTTCACTACTGGCTGCTTTGTTCCCTCAAAAACATTTTTTTTTATTTTTCATGTTGCAGTTTTGACAATTTTTTTATTGATAACGTAAATATTCCCAGATTATCTTTTGATGAGATTTCAATATATTTGAAAATGCTGTTTTCTGCTTGTTTAAAAAAAAGATTGAAAAAAAGAAAAACCTCAAACACATACGTCCGCAGGAAGGCTTATATGAGAACGGTGAGTACTTTCTAAGAGAATTTTTGTGAGTAAATTTGCCACATTTGGAATTTCTACCTTTTAAAATGTGATTTCTTTCAAACTGTGTTATTTCCAGGGTTGAACTGTTCTAAGCAGAAAAAAAAAACAGAATGAAAAGAATCAGCCGCGACGCAGGCCTGCTTCTTTTTGCACTACAAGGACAGTTTTGTATGGCTTTTGTTGCATGATTTTATCTCTCATTTTTGATAAGAGCTCTGCCTGTGACCGCCCCGTGTTCATGGCATGGCGATAAATGGCAGAACCCATTTCTCATTCTTGTTAACCAAGTGGCTAGTATTCTTAATGAACACTATTAAAAGCAAAGTGTCATTACCCCGGCACTCACTCTATTCTTTACAGCCATCAATGTCTATTGATGTCTTTCTTCCTCTAATCATAGACTTCCTCTGCGAGCGCTCGTCTTCACCCAGAGCCGCTGCCTCACCGACACAGAACGATGTCAATTGACTTCCTTTCTGTGACATTCAGAGCATGCAGTGAATGAAACCGGAGTGTGGCAAAGAGATGAACATCTTACAGTTAGCACAGAGAGTTCTTATGTACGGAAAAGGACAACATATTGACTTCTCCAGTCCAGTTAACTAGAAGAAGTCAGACAGGACTTTGAGAAGCTTTTAAAAGTACAGATGTAGGATGAGCTCAAGGTTTCCAGATTGCATTTTTTAAAGTTTTTTTTTTATTAATAATCTTTTAGTAAGATCAATGAATAGAAAGGGTGGACTTTCAAAAGTGGATCTGAGTTGAAAATGCAAAACCCACTTTCATTGAAAGGGGCAATATTATGTATTTTCCAGGCATATAGTTCCATTTTAGAGCAAAATCAAGTAACTATGTTACCTTCAGTTGTATGTATCAAATATGACTTAAAGGAAATTTGACTTTGTAATTTAACACCTTGAAATAGTCCGCCTTGAAACAGGCCTCTGTCTCTTTAAAAACATTTTTGAAGCTCTGCCTTCAGGAAGTCATCACAACATGGCTTCTCTATTAAGTCTTTACCAACATTTTTATCGATGTTGCACTGAGAAGCAGCTCATATAATGAGCTCAGCTGATGTGCAGTCCCACCAGGTGTTTGCTAATTACTTCTGGCTAGTCTGAAGGAGATGAGTGGGGAAGTCAAAGGGAAGAGTTGCAGAAGCTTGGAAACTGCAGCTCTGAGGAGGAGCTGTGCCTCGGTCACCCCCAGTCGGTTGCCATGGGAGATGAAAGAATTTCTCAAACCTGCATGAAAGAAGGCAACACTCCAGGTATGTTTTGATGAGGGAGTAACATTATGATGTTGATTTTTCCCCCCTTCATAATACATCCCCTTTATGCATTAAATGTCATATTGTGGTCCCTCACATTAGAACATGCAACTGGAAATTAGCAAATGATCATCCAACTGGTTTTGATGTGACCAGATTTCAATAATTTAGCTCATGATTTGAGGCGAGTCGAAGAATTTAAACAGTTAAAAAGTTTAGTTGTGCTAACCATAAAAAAAACTACTGCTAATATTTGAGCCATTAGTTCTGCTAATGCTAAATGGTATATCAACATGGTATTTAGTGGACGCTAATGCTACAGTGCTAATTTCAACCTTGCTAATAGTCACCATGTATCAATGACACTATCTCTTTCAGTACAGTTTAGTGCTATAAATAGGGTTAAATTTGGTATTACAGACTTGCCTCTATGGTTGAGCTTGAGGAAGTGGTTCTTTGGAACAGACCTTTCATTTGTGGTTTTACCTTCATAGTGGTTAAATATTGCTAACTCTGTTGCTGATTTAGCCTAACTGACCACAGTGGAGCTTCAATCAGAAATCACACAGATCACAGTAGATTTTTTTACTGTAGAACTACAGTCTGTCTTAAATTAATTTAGGGGATGTTAAGCATGCTAAATGTTTTCAAAGGTAGCACAAAATGCTAAAGAGCCAAATGTAAAATTTGCTCTGAATTAGCGCATTAGCAAAAGTGAAAACTCGTTCAACAAAAACGGTAAAAACTTAATATAACAGCATCTAAACATCTCTCTATAAATTTTAAATACTAGGAATAATTATATATATA
>CAEFZY010028051.1:0-45574 GCA_903066815.1 Brachyrhaphis roseni
TAAAAACATTTCGTTATATCTTTAAAATGATAGCGGCACAAACGAAAATTTTTGCTGCACAAACCAGCACAAACGTAGCACAAACGTTTGACACCAATTTTGTCTGATTTGAAGAAGGTGGGGGGGCCAACTTCACTCAGGTGATTTATCCCCCTGCTATAAAACAGAGTCACTCAGCCAAGTTTTATCTCGCTATGTTTTCAAAACAGATTTTTGTCAATTGTTCTGAAGTTTATTAAAAAGTTAATAACCTTGTTTGTTGTGACAGGTGATGAGAATCTCAGAGATGGAGTTACATATCAGCAGATGCAGGTCGGTTTCTCCAGAGTGATGGTGAAGTTTGTTTATTTTTTAGATTTAATTTGACTTTTTGTTTCTTTTATCAAAAACTTGACGGTTCTGCTGACTGGTTACTGAACGGCTTCGCACCACAATATGTTTAAGAACAAAAACCAAACATGGAGAAGCAGCATTCAGCTTCTATACTCCACAGATCTGGAACAAACTTCCAGAAAACTGCAAAACAGCTGAAACACTGAGTGCCTTTAAATCTAGACTGAAAGCCTAGAGTTGTTTTTGAACCATGAAGAAAATGTAATGTTTGTTCCTGGTTTTCTCAGGTTGGTGCCTGTATGTTGTTTTTATAACTCTTTATTTGATGCGAATCTCTTTGAACTGCCTTGTTGCTGAAATGTTATATACAAACAAACCTGATTGATTGATATAACTGTCAGGTAAAAGTCTACATAGTCTCTTGTCCTAAACTTAAAAACTAAGTTGTAAGTTGACTCTAAGTTTCCTTTACTCCAAGCAGAGTTATAATAGTTAGACTGAAGTTTCCAAAATGGCCCAAAAAGCAAATAAATCAGAAACACATTGACTGAGTGCTCTAATTGTAAACTGGTTTTATTGTTTTATTATGTGTAACAACTCTATTTACACCTAGTAAATCAAGTATTATAAAGTTTATTTTAGCTTTAGTTGTGCTGGTTGTGCAGTCACCTGAAGGATCTCCTGCTCTTCCTCTTCAGGAAATCATCGAGGAGCTTTTAGAGGAGAACAGCTACTACGAAGCAACAAGCAACAGGTGAAAATGTTCAAATCCTTACAAATACAAGACAAAACAAGCATGAAAAATCTAAATCAATTATTGTTCAACCAAAATGTGTTTTATTTAAATCATATCCATCCGATTTGTTTATTTTGCCAATCTTGAATTAGCACATGTTGTGTGTTTCTTCAGTGTTTTTGGACTTAAGGTGAGATCACTTAGAATCACTTAGAACCAGCCTTAAACAAAATTTAAAGAGGATCTATTGTGCAAATGTTTTTTTTCGTTTTTGTTCGGCCATTTGGGTTTTTTCTGCTTTTAAAAACAACCTTAAAAAAAATCCACTTAGCCATTTTTTGGTAATATGCTAAGTTACTGCTCTTTGGAGTCGATTTTAGAAACCTCCCAGTTGTTAAGGCACATTCCACAGTCCCTGTGGAATGTGCCTGAGCCGTTACTGAGGGACTGAGCCGTTACCTAGCAACCCCATCAAAGCCCAGGCCGTTACCTAGCAACCCCATCAAAGCCAAGGCCGTTACCTAGCAACCCAAGCTGAACTCCAGCATGTTTGGTTTAACTGTTGTACTCTGCTGGAAAGGACATGTATTTTGTTTGACTTCAGAAACCACTTGCTGCATTCTTGTTGGTTGTGCAGGAGGCTCCACTTCTGCTTTTCACGGATGCACAGTGGTATAATTGCACATCGGTTTGCAGCCATTTTTACATGCAAGTGAAAAAAATCAATGTTTCACTTTTGACATCTTCCCCTTATTATAGTAAGTAATCTGCCAGTGGAACCAGAACTTTTTCATCAATATTGAGGAATTATTGACTTCAAACAGTAAAACAAAAGATCCAACATTTTGCTGAAAAGTTACTTGTTAGTTTTGTCTAATTTCAAGTGTAATGAGATATTTGTACTACAAATTAGATCAAAATTACTTGGTAAAATTTTGTGTTTTTGAAGTGTATCAACTTTCTAGACCTCTCAGGTCTTCTGGTTCTGAGGATGCAGAGCAGAACCAGAACCAGAACCAAACAGGAAGAAGCAGCATTCAGCTTCTATGCACCACAAATCTGGAACAAACTTCCAGAAAACTGAAAATCAGCCGAAACACTGACATAAGTTTTATAGGGTTCCTTTCAATTAGTAGCAACTGGAACTTAATTGATCCTGGTCTTAATTCTAATATTTGATAACAATGGTTCTTGATAATTCAGAGAAAATGTTTGCTGTTCTCAACAGAATAATTTACGGTGTTGTGTTTCTGATCATGGGAAGCACTTTGAACTACCTTGTTGCTGAAAACTGCTCTGTAAACAAACTTGACTTGTCCTCCTTTAATTTGGTCCGTTTGAATCTTAGAGCCAGAGACGGGAACTGACGGCCGTCTGCTTCCAGCTGGCCTGAGGTCTGATCATGGTGTCATCATCATCATCATCATCATCATCATCATCATCATCATCATCATCATCATCATCAGCAGCAGCAGCAGCAGCAGCAGCAGCAGCAGCAGCACATGAGCACAAGACGGAAACAACATGCTGACATTCAGAAGAAGAAGAAGAATGGTGTGCATTAATGACAGGAGGGATTTTTAACTACATTCAGCTTTGAGTTTCTGATTATCCTGCGGTTTTATAAATGTAACGTGCAAAGAGAAATTACTAAAAGATATTTATCTTGAAAAATAATTTGCACTTTCATCACATCTATTGAGTAAAGAAAGTTAAATTAACTTATTTTAATATGCAGTGCTCTGAAACAGTTTTCCACCCTTCAACCGCAAATTTAGAAATATTTAACTTGAATTTTATGCGATTGACCAAAACGGATCAAAATCTTACAGGTTTTATTTCAGGATTTCCATCCATTTTGTCATTAACTCTGATTCCTGCCACCGAAAAGTAACACCACAGCATGATGCTGCCACCACCTTTCTGCTGTGATCAGGGTTCGTGTTTTTGCCGTTTGTAATTTTACTTCCACTTTCCAATAATGATCTACTTTGTGTTAATCTGTCACATGAAATAGTATTAAAATAGCGTTTTGGTTTGTAATGTAGGAAAAACATCGAGCGGTGAGAAGATAAAACTTTAACTGTTTATAATAAAACTCTGTAGTAGCGCAGCATTTGTAATCACCGCAGCGGAAACATTCATTTCACCCCCACATGTTGATGGTCTGTATAAATGTGAATGTAAAGATAATTTAACCCTTGATGAAACGTCTTACTGTATAAATGTTAAACCTCTGTCTTCTGTTTCAGTTTAACCGTTTTAGCTCATCGCTGCATGTGACAGCAAGCGCTTTTTACCTTCAGCCCACAGTTTCCTCCTCGTATGTCTGTCAAAGGGCCGATAAGAGCTTTCACTGTGAGCACATCTCACTGTCTGACTGCAGGTAAAAAACAGATCACATGGGGCTTTTTGTACACTTCTTGCTGGGTGCAGTTTGAATTGAAGCAAATTATCTATGCAGAGTGAAAAAATTAAATGTACTCAGCATTTAAATGTAGGATTTCTTCTGCACTTTGATTTAAAAAACTTCTGTATTCATCTGCTTTTGGGTTATAAAATCTGATCAACATAAACAATTTCTGTCATGTTATTTTGTTCACCTATATAATTTTGATTTAAGGTATTTAGTAGTTTTAAGGTCAGATTTATGAAATAACGTCTTGTTCTTTGTTTTTCCGCAGCAGTTATGGCTTCATCTAAAAGACTGAAGCAAAACTAAACTTAAAAAGAAATCACTTTAAAAAGAACAACAGTGTTAAACTGTTTGTTTTTAACCTGATGGCTGCAGAAAGTTAACTGTATATTTTTAAGAAAAGAAAGAAATAAACTGGCTTCTTAATATTGTGAAATGTGAAGCAGTAACTCTATTAAATTAGGTACTTTGGGGACTTAATTTAATTTAATGTTAACAGCTCAATGGGCGCAAAGTGAGCAGTTTCCTACTGGGCCAACAGGGGGCGCTGCAGTCCACGTTAATAAAGGAAAGTGACGTGAAACTTGAACTCCTGAAGAACATTTTTAAAAACGACGGCAAAATTCAATAAACAAAAAAAATTATAGACAAAGAAAAACAGTGAATGTTTAATGATTTCATAAATGAAATTGTACAAATGAAAAATGATCATATGTACAAACAGTTTTCACACTGCGCTGGTTTGTAGCAGAAACTTAAAAAGAGAAAAGTAAAAACTAAATATTGGCACATTAATGGCAGGCACATGTGAGTTTTTATAGGATGCATGTTGTGCTGCTTATAACCAATAACTTCTAATTCATATCATTATTTCTGATTCTCCAAAACGAACGTCTTTAATTTCAGACCGACTTTTCCTTCTTCTAATTAACACAACAATTTACTAAAATGTTTTTTTTAATGCTCTTTAGTTATGTTTGCAGTTTTGTCACAAACACAGTGTAGTAAACACAACAAGCAGCTCAGACTCATAAGAACATTAATTCTGCAGTTAAAACTGAAAACAGGAAGTAAAAATAGAGGATGTAAATTAATCTGCCCCACAGTGCAACAAAGGCTACAAAATCATTTTATGGTTCATACATTTAATCCTGATAAAAAAAAAAACAAGCAAAAAATATTTCCAGCAACAAAAATTAATACTGATAGTAATCTGTATTTAGATCATTTCATTCATGAAGTCTAAGATATATGTATTTTATATTTAGCTTACTAACATGGTGATAAAAGTTTTATTATGCTGGAGCGCGTTCAGTAAAACTGACAACAAAACGAGCTCATACGTTACTACGCCTTTTCACACGTACAGTGGATGTAGAAAGTGTAAAACACCTTTAATAAACCGTCATGTTTTCACAATGGAAAAATAACAGAATCTCAAAAAATCATCTACATTTTCAGCATGTAAATGTAAATATCTGGTGTCAGCTGTGTGTGCCAGTCTGCCCTTCAGTAACCACGTTTAAAGGTTAAAAAGAAGAAAAAAAGTTTACTAAATGTTTAATCTACGGTCCTTTAATAATGATTCCCCATTATAGGTTTTCTTTTCTTCAGATTACACAAAATCTTTTCCACCATTTGGTTAGTTTCTTCTTTGTTAAATGTCGGGCCAAAGTTTAGCAACTACCACAAAAGCTTTTCCTGACCAACAACAGTGCAGCACATCTGTAAAATACTTCAACTGTGGATACAAGCAGGAATATTTCTGTTAAACTTCTTTTAAATTCCCCATGAGCCACTTCAACTTCAGGATGATGGCCACTTCTCAAGATGGCCGCCACTTTTGAGGCTTTAAAACCAGTTATTGCCATAAAATGTGATCCATTTTCACCACTTGGATGAACTTTATCACATCATATGTTTTTGATTTCGGTCATCATAAATTTAAAGTGATAATATGAAACAAAACGATTGTTCTAAGTAGAAGCTGAAACTGAGAACTAACTGTTAGCGGTGAAGATGTGACAGAAACAATTGTCTTAATGGTTAATGTTAGCTTCTGCTAAGTTTTGTTTTTGCCGATTAGCGTTAGCTTGCACTTATGTGTAAAATGTAGCAGTATAGCATTAGTAGAGCAAAATATTTTGATGTGTTTAGTGGTTTAGCATTAGCTTGTGCTAATATTTTCATATATTTAGCAGTTTAGAGTTAGCATGCACACATTTTTATGTATTTAAAAATTCACACGCTATTTTTAAATAGCAATTTTCAATAACATTTGTGTAGTTAAACTCTTTAGTGAATTTGTGGTGAGAGAACTTAACTTTTTGGTTAGTACTACTGCCAATTTCGGTCCAAAGTTCTCAATTACAACCATTTTGAAAAATGTCCACCAGAAAGAGGAACACAATAAAATATATGTATAATTTCTATGGTTTAAAATATGTTGGCTATAATTTGACACCAAACAGTAATTTAATTGGTGATTTTAGTGCAAAAATGTATTTTCCATCTTGAAAAATGGCCGCCATGTTGAATTTTTCAGTGGCAATTTTTTTTTTCCCAATAAAGCTACTACTGCTGCACTATAAGGTGAAATAATGTTATTTTAAAATGTGCACAGATCCTATAATATGGTCTTTCCAGAAATTTAATGTCAGAACTTCAGAGAAAACGGTGTTATGTTTGGAGGCAGTTAGAAACCATTAAAATATCGTCAGGCAGTGATACTAGAGAAATGCTGATAAAACAGAGTAATTTGTTTGGAGGCAGACATCAACATTGGCAAGTTGACAGAAATCTCCTGTGTTTTCCAAATGTCTAGATTTGGAAAATTTCCCAAAGCCTTTTAGAAGAAAGTATGAAGCAAAATAAAACGTTAACTTCTGTGCCATAATCCTAAAAATGTCTCACACAGAAACAACACTGCACATCACCAAACACCAGACCCACAGTGAAACATGGTGGTAGTTATTTATACCCATAACTCGAGTTTTCCATTAAACTGAATGAAGGCATGAATGGTTCCAACATTAGTCAGTTTAAACCCAATAAACTTCAGAAACTGCTGAAGATGAAGAGGATACATCCAACCAAATAATGTCTTCTGAAGAGGAAAAGCAATGTTTTGGGATGGCCTAGTCAAAGTCTTAACTAAATCTGACAGAAAAAACGGTGTGATCCGCAGCTGTGGTCCAACTGAATGTGGAAATTAAAATAAAATGGGATTCACTCGATCATTAGTTAGAGAATGTGAACACATAGACAAGAAGTTATTGCAACTTTTGACTCTAAAGTTTTAAAAGTTTTGAAATGATTTATCTTTACTGCAAAAATACAAAATGTTACCACATATTTTTGGTCTAGTTCCTTGTGCAAATATCTTAGTACACTTGAAATAAGACAGAACTAACTTTAAAGTAAGTTTTCTGCAAGAACGTTTCTTAATATTAAGGAAATTAATATTGCTGATTATTTAACAAGACATTTTCCCCGTCTTATAAATGAAATAATCTAGTATTTTTCCATCAGTCTTAAGGAATTATTGACTTAAAAAGCTCCTACATTTTGCTGAGAAGTTACTTATAAGTTAGTTTTGCCTGATTTCAAATGTATTAATATAGTTGCACCAGGAACATGACAAAATATTTAAGATTTTGTGTTTTTGCAGGATTTATTTTTGTTTCATCACAAAAACATGGCAGTTAAACAATTCATGTCCACCATTAGGATGACATAAATGTCCTTTTTCCTCTATCAAGTCCCCGACATTAAACTGGGAACCAGTTAAATGTTTGACCTTCTTTTCCCTTTACTTATTTCCCTCTGTTTAAGAAACTAAAAAGCTTTAACAAATCCTTTCCACATGTGTCCTCTCTTTCTACTGAATACTGACGGCGTTATTCAATGAGGTAAAAATTAATAAATCATCATGCAAATATAAATACAGTAAGACCCAGATATGGTAAACAGAAGCTGAGAGTGGTTCTCAGAGGTTATGAGGTTCCTGCCACAACGTTGCAGGAAAACAAAAAGAGAGACTACGACGTTACTGCATCGTTCTACTTTTTCCTTCCATCGAAGCAGGATTTCATCTCAGCAACTACCATGTTGTTAATGTGAAAACTGAATCTCATTGGTCATGTCTGCAGATCTAACTGAAATATTCCCGGACGTTTTACGGAGGTAAGAGACTAGTGACCTTCTGGACTGCATCTGCACTTTTACATCGTTAGTAATCTCTCTCTGGGGAGGAAGAAAAAGTTCTGCGGCGTCTTCAGACTGCGAGGCCGGAGCAGTGTGTGTGCTGAGAGTGAGAGGAGAGGCTGTGTGAGTGCTGGCTGGTCTCCAGGTCCTGCAGATCCTCCATCATCTCCTCGATCAAAGGAGGCATGGAGCCGGGGATCTCCATCTTCAGAGTCACAACGCGCTCTGCTCCTGCAGGAACGCACACAACGCGTTTCAATAGACCTCAAAGTTACCGGATTTTTAGGACTATAAGCTGCTACTTTTTTCCAACGTTTGAACCGGTGCGGCTTTTCTGTGGATCTTTCTTCAACCGCCAAGGGGCGGACCAAAACATAAAGTGAACACTTTGGTAATTTTAAAGACCAAAATGATTCATAGAATTAACATAATTAGAAAATAACAAAATGTTTCCTAATCATTTTCTTTCACTAAAAAAACTGATGAAACTAACAAAAACTGCAGGTGTGTGTCTGGAGGATTTTTGGTTTGTTTTTCATTCAGTGGGTACAAAATCTAGAAATTTAACTCAAGTAAGAGTAGAAATACTTTACAATAAAATTACTAAAGTAAAAGTAAAAAGTACTGCATAGTAACAATACTCCTAAAAATAACTTTTTTCAAAAAAGTTACTCAAGTAACTTTTTACTTGAGTTGAGTATTTGAGTTACTACCCAACTCTGCTCTTATTGCAGTTCACCTCTTTGACAGTAGGTGTCCCTACTAGAATAAAAATAGGGATAACAAGTTGTAGCTGTATTTATATGAGACTTTTGGACAAACTTTCTAGTTCTGCATCTTGTTTTTTGTTTTGGAAAACAAGTACGAGTAGCGATACTTCATAATAAAATCACTCAAGTAAAGAAAAAGTACAGTGTAGTAAAAATACTCCTAAAAGTAATTTTAAAAAAGTTACTCAAGTAAATGTATCTGAGTAAATGTAACATTTGTTATAGAAACGAGGGTAAGATTCTTTATTTAACTAAACGTTTTGGTTGTTCTCACCTTTAGCACTGATGCTGCGCAGGTCGGTGATCTTCATCAGGGCTTTGGGGAACATCAGAGGCATACTGGGTCGGCGCCGCCGCGAATAGATCTTCAGCGCCTCCAGCAGCGGCTCCTGCAGCACCTCCACCTTTGACGGCTCCTCCAGGTCCTGGCGATCTGTTTGCCGCAGAGACGCGGTTACCTCGGGCGGCTACGAAGCGTAACTCACGTGTGAGACGGGCCGGTACCTCCGGAGACGAGGCAGATGGCGCTGAGCAGCCCGCTCTCCGTCTCGTCCATCTCCAGAGGAAGCAGCTGACCGGCAAACGTGAAGACCTGGTCGGTGAGCGGCCCGAAGCCGGCGTTGTGGATCTGAGTGCGGGTCAGAGTCAGGCCGTCGGAGAACGTCATGGTGTCCTGGTCCGGAGTGTAGCGAGTGCAAATCCTGAGGATCTGAGACGAGAAGAAAGAAAATATCACACAAAGTTAGAAAGATTTATTTTATTAATTAATTTCCTCCTCCTTCTCTTATTCTTTCTTTCCCTCTTTCATTTCCATTCTTCCTCCCGTAATTCTTTTTCTACTTCCTTTGCTGTTTTTTCCTCCCTTGTTTTTCTCCTTCCTGCCTTTTTTGGTCCTTTCCTTCCTTCCTTCTTTTCCCCTTTTTCCCCCTCCTTGTCTCCTTCCTTCCTCCATTCCTTTTCTCCTTTCTTTATTCTTTCCTTCCCTTCTTCATTTTCTGGTGTAAAATTAAATATAATTACTCATTCCAAATCAAAACACAAGTGAAACTAAAAATTATGCCATATATCTTTTATTATTCATATTTACATGCCATAAATCTAAGTTTTATTCAGATAATCAGAAAGAAATCATGAGCAGCTGTCATTATGTGTTTGTACAATATGCCATTTTGACCGGCTACTGATATTTTTGGTAATTTTGATTAAACATGAAGGTGAATAAATGCCCTCAGTGTAAAAACAGATCTGCTTACCAGGATGTCAAGGCAGGCGGCTTTCAGCAGAGTGATCTGGTCGGCGATGGTCAGGCCTGTGAAGCCTGGGACTCTCTTGGCGAACTCCACCACCTTGATGATGCACTTGGTGGCAAGCTCGCTGAACTTATCCCACAACCCGAGGTCCAACTGGATCCGGTGGTCTGAACTGGAATTCTGTGTGAAAGAGGAAACGCAAACAGTGTCTTCAGTCTTCAATGGATGCAGGAGGAGTTTAAAATGATCACAAACTAATTCAGTGTATAATTGTTACTGGAATTTAAACAAACAGATGATATACACCTCCTGCGTCATCATTTTAAGTAACAAGTTGGAAAAGGTTGTTTTGGTTTATGAGTGCTTTATAACTTTTTTTCTTACTTATTTCTATAGATTTTCTTCTTAACACAGCCAAATGTTCTTGTAATCTTTAAAACAAATGCTGATCAATAGCACGCCTGTGTCACTGAAGGATTGTATTTTGCTTTTTTCTTTGCTATTCACAGAACTTTTATTTAAACATAGGTAGAAAAGCAGCCAAAACACAAAGAAAAACAATATGATAACTTCAGAGAAATGTTTATCAAGATCACTTTAAAATAGTGATTTCAGTCATAACTGCTTGGAGGGAAATTTTAAAGAACCCAGGGTGACTGGAGTGTTATAAATGTCCTAATGCGGTTTGTTTTCCATCAGGCACCTTGTTGGGCAGCTAAGGGGTCTTCAGGAATCCGTTGAACCGTTAGCGGCAGTTATGTGGGACATAACAGTTCGTTAACGATCGTTAACTAATGCTTTGATATGTAAATGTCGGCGCTGATTTTAGCTTTGTAACTTGTTTATTTAATGTTTTTAATTTCTGCTCTATTATAAGCTGGAATTACCTTCGGAACAGTGTTTGTTTGATGCTAATTGGCTAGCCTTCTGTTATTTTTCAGTTGAGGATAAGTTATTCTTAGCATTAACTCGTAAATCAAGTACACCTTCTAATTCATAGTGTTTGTTTATTTCAGCTACCAGGCAAAATCAAACAACCTGATAGCTTTTTGATTTTGAAAATAGAGAAACTGTCAGAAAATAGGCAATCCATATTGTAAATTAATCTGTACAGAGGGGAGCAGATACACAGTAAGATGTCTCACTACAAGCAGAATTTTTTGTCTATGAAAAAGCTGACTTTGGATGAATAAATTAATTAATTAATTAATTAATCAGTAAACTTCTCACACAAGAAAGGAATTCCAATGAGATTCCAGACCAGGAAGTGGCATTTCTAAAAGATTCCCAGGCATTCAGTAGCCTAGTAATGTTCCCTTTTGACACAGAACAACAAACCACAAGTATGTGTAGCATTTTTATGTTCCAGGATAAACCACAATAACTTATGTAACAGTGATGTGCTGTAACCTGTCAGGCTTTCCTGATACTCATGGGTGTGTGTGACTCAACTAACCACACAAAAATAGTTTACAGTGGATGACAAGGCAAATTTGTTCCTGCTTGTATTAATTTATATTCTGCTAAGAGATATATATAAAAAAAGACACGTTCAAAATCAACCCCAGCTCTGAAGACAACAATACAACTTTAACTTTTTTCTGTAGTTTTAGATTAGATTTTTGTCTCTTTTTTTTTAAATGTAATCTTCACTTGAATGATTTGACGCACATACTGTTGACGCTATTAGTCACGCAGTCCACAAATATGACGTACAAACATGACGCAGACAAAGGCAGTAGCGTAAAGAAAGCAAAAGATCACGTTTAAAATTTGCTACAAGCACGCAGGGCAAAGGCCAGCGACTTTTTCCATTCAAAACGACACTTTTGCCCCTGCTGCTACAAAATAAAATTATTTTCTACATATGTATAAATAGTTTTACTATGAAAGCTAACAATGTTAAATTAAACTTTATTTCTATTTACAGATTTTGCAACGGAGTCCTCTATCACAAAAGAAAAAAACCACAAAATTTTGTAGAATCTGGTGAGCCTATTCTATAAAGATGGATAATGAAGAAAGATAGGTAGAATAGCTTCAAGCTAGCTACTTTTAAAACATTGTTGTAGATAATAAAAACAGATTTTGCACAAGAACTTATGGAAAAACTCCTAAAAATAAGAATTTCTTGTTGCATTCATAACCAAGGACACATAATATGTCCTCCTCCATATTTATGTGGAGGACATATTTATGTAAATATGTCACATATTATGTGACATATTTATGTCCTCCACAGTGGAGGGTTGTTTAGTTCCTTTAGCAAGATTTAGGATGCATTCACACCAGGCTTGTTTAATCCGCTTTAACTGAACTCTGGTTTGTTTGCCTAGAAAGTCCAGTTGATTGTGGAGGTGTGAATACATAATCGATCTCTGGTGCAGACAAAGAAAGCAAACTCAGCCAGGAAGCCAGGACTACAGTGCAGTGCACTATTAAAGCACTGTAAAATGATTCAGTCTGGTTTGTGCAGCTTCATAAACTAATTTAATAAGTAATGCGGAACATTATCTTTTACTTTTAAAGTGACAGGACAGAAGAGGAAGCGTTGTTTGAGTCCAGCAGCGTTTTATTTCCATCCCATTTCCTATATTTAGCATCCATCACTCCCAGTGACTCACTCAACCACAGTTATGTAACAGAACAGTGTTTTTGTAAAGGACACTCCAGAACAACGTGCGTCCCTTTAATTAGTGAGTCATTATTACAGAAACCTGTTCTGTAAGAGGTGGATGCTCCTGATTTGTTGCATGAAACGTCTCGTATTTGACGTAATTAATACAAAAATCGTTGTTTGTTGAAACTTTACTTATTTAAAAATGCTTGTTTGTATTTATTTTCTTCCTCTACTGTTTATTGGTTGATTAAGAAAGGAAAGATGTGCTTGTATATTCGCTTAAAGTAGGTTTTAGCTATTTTTAAATAGCGTATTACAATATAAACCAACATTATGCTCAACATAATGTTGATGTGTGTTGGGAATCGTGTCGAGGCAAATATGTGGATATATTGACTGTGATGCACAGTTTACACACGCAAACAAAGATAGCCGGTGGAGTTTTCTCAAATTTATAAATGATTATTTTCGGTAATATTAAACAGTTTTCATGTGGATGAGAAGACAAAATACATAAAAAATGTACTTGTTTCTTTAGATGTTTGACTATTTGCGGATGAGGCCTGACAAAAAAACAAAAAACAAACAAAATAATTTGGGAGATGTTGCTGCTAAACGTAGCTTTTACTACTGAAACAAAGGGTGTACTTACTTTTTAAGGCAGATTTAAAATAGATTTTATTTTGTTGTGGTAATTATAACTCCACAACTGCTTTTGTAGTTGTATGCAATGTAATACTAACCATTTATCTTTAATTTAATTATAACTAAAACAATACTTTAATTACATAACAATTATTGCATACAATTCTACGCCTGTTTGCTGAATTAAAAGACTAATTAACAAACGAGAGACGCTTCCTTCGCTGCAAAAACACAAAATCTTACCAAGTATTTTTGGTTTAGTTTCTAGTACAAATATCTTGGTATGCTTGAAATAACTAAATCTACTCACATGTAACTTTTCAGCAACACAAGGGAGTTTGTTTTGATTAAATAATTCCTTAATTTTGATTTTAAAAAGTAATAGTTCCATTTGAAGATTATTTCACTTCTAAAAATACTTTTTTCCCTGTTATAAGTACTTTTTCAACAATATTAAGGAATTATTAACCTAAAATAAGCTCCTGTATCTCACTGAAAAGTTATCTGTAATTTAGTTTTGTCTTAAATTTAATGTACCAGAATATTTGCACAAGAAACTCGACCAAAAATACTTGGTGAAATGTTTCGATTTTTCATTGTTGGAGTCGGAATCCGTCGAGTTCACTGATCTGACGGTTTCATCTGGAGACGTGACGTGAATCAGCAGTTTCACAACAGAAAAAAGAATCGGTCTGATGAGCTCAGCGGGGGCTAACGACCAGCCAATCAGGGCCATCAGAGGGATGGGCGCCATTGTCTGGACAACGGAGGTTTAATTTGTGAGACCTTTGTTCTGCTCAGAGACGATCGAATCCCATCCCCCATCGTCATCATTCGGTGGAGACGTCCAAACCTCATCAGAATTACACCCTAAAGACGCAGAATGGGGGGAAATGAAATAAAACATTTCCCTTCTTGCAGCTGTGTTGTGCTGCGTTTCCTCGCTGCATCAGTGATTCGGACAGAAAGTGACAGGAGCAGGCATTTGTTCGGTCACTCTTCCGCTGAGCTCTGACCTTTCAGAAACGAGAGGCTCTCCGAATAACGACCAGATCTGCAGAGCTTTAAATGCCGATTATCTTCAATCCCTCCCTGCAGCGGATCACAGCAGACGCCTCGACGTCCAACCACAATAATCCGAACAGGAAAAGCTCTACATGTTCAAAGGTCGACGGCTCACAGCCCTCGGAATATTTTACATGCTTAATGCCATCCTGTTGTTTACATTTTTACCTCAGTCTTGCTTTTTGTACAAAGAAATACTGCTTCTATATCTAAATATACACTGTAAAACATTTGAGTTGAGTCTACTATCTGCTACTCTTTAAGTCAATAAATAATGAACAGTTTAGGACACAAGACTCACAATGGAGTCATAATGGATAAAAACAGGTGGACATGGAGGAACTGATTTGATTCTGTCTATCCGAACAGAATTATTCTGTTTTTTTGTATTCAGAGGTTCTGTTGGACTCACTGTGGTGTATTTCCCCAGCTGGCAGAGGGAGGGGAAAGTCTCTCGATGCGCCCTGCAGATCTTCTCCACGATCAGGCCGAGCTCGGCCGTCAGCTCGTACGTCTCCATGACGGTCATCTTCACTGCTTCCTTCTTACCTTTCCGCCTGTTTCTGTCATTTCTCACCGCTGGGAAAGAGGGAAGAAGTAAATAAAAAAATAGTTAACAGAATACAGCATTCAGGGTTGTTCAAAGGGTGGATTGAGGGCCATTTGCGGTACCTGGACTGATTTTGTGAGGCCTCTGACAAAATCTATTTTGCTTCTTTGAACCTGTTAGGACAGGTCTGAGTGTTAATCAAACATATTTATTAAACTTCTTCCTCAAAATGACTCTTAGATAGTTAGATTTCTGCTTGGTCAGTTGAGGTCCTTCAGAACAATGAGATGTTTTAGGGCGTCTTGTCACTTTAAATCCAAATAACCAGTTGCTGGTCACGCCCCCCACTCAACATTTACACTTGCATGTGAAAACTGCTTCAAACAGAATTGCAATTATATAATCACACATCTTTGAAAAGCACTAGTAGAGCCTTCTGCACAACCAACAAGAATGAAACAAGTGGTTTCTGGAAGGTAAGTCAATAACTGCAGTCATTATACAGCGATAAAACCAGCTGACCAAATGTGCTGGAGCTCAGCGTGGGTTGCTAGATTACTGGCTGGGTTTGGCTGTGGTTGCTAGGTAACAGCGCTGTGCCTCTTGACTGTGACTTAACTTTTGAAAGGGCTCATTTTCCAGACACCAAGAAACATTAACTTATTGCCAAAAAATGTCTGTGTATTTTTTAAGTACTTGGGCTGCTTTTATAAGTAGTTAAGACCCAAATGGAAAAATAAAAAGGCTCAAAACATAAATTTTGGATAATGGGTTCCCTTTAAAAATGGTTCACATTTTGTCCCCCAGCTCAGGTGGTGAGTGCGGATGCAGATATTTTTTTATTTTTAATCATTGCAAAGTTATTCCCAGAATATTAAAATCTTCTGACATTGGAAAGATGTCGGTACTTAACAAAATATTCATCCAATGTCTTGTTGCTGAAAGTGTGATATATAAATAAAATTACCTTACACACAAATCCAAAACTACCTAAGGCAACTTTATTTAAATAGAACCAGAAACAAAATACAACAAGAAAAAAAAAACAGAGATTAAATTTAGATTTTAAAAAGTTTTAAAAACAAGCATAAGTAAATAAATCATTTTATTTGTAAATAAAAATTATACATTTCATTACTTATATAAATAAATAATTTATTATTTATTTAATAATAAATGTAGTTTTAAAAACATTTCTACTAAATAATAGAAATGTTTTTAAAACTAGTCCTTCAGCTTTGTTTTTATTTTTGTCTCGTCTGTGTCGGTGAAAGCAGCTTGCAGGTCTCTGCAGGTAAATATGCAGGTTAGTCTTTCATAATCGCTTTGGCGTCAACACGTTTTGGGCCGTCCCACTGACTTGGCTCAGGCAGAAACGCACATGTCAGGGAAGCTCAGGATTACGCAACAGCTCGGCCTCTACCTTCCTCCCTCCCTCCAACCGCCGGCTCCTCCTCCTCCTCCTCCTCTTCCTCCCTCTGGATGCCCTACATCCAGCAGTCATTTGGTAAACAGACAGCGATCGTATTACACTCTTACTGAGTGGCCTGGGAGCAGTTACATGGCGTACAACTGTCTCATACATGTGATGTGTTTATGTAATGTGTTTGCGTGAGTAACAATGAGAAAATGAAACTGGGTGGATCCTCCGTCCTGCAGCTCCTCATGCCATGTAACACATTCTCAGTTATCTAGGTCACTGCATCGCACAGCGCCGCGTTTCTGTTGTTCACTGAGGCGCTGCTCAGACTTACTTGGTGCATGTTTTTGTATTTAAGCTAAACATTTCTGACTTTTTTCAAGCAAATATTTAACTTTTCAAACCAAGAAATTTCATTGTTTTTTTTTCTAGAATATTTCTGAGAACAATCTCAAAATTTTAGGGGTTTTTTAGCAAATATTTGACTTTTCAAACTCTGAAATTTTGAGATTAATTTCAGAAATTTTCTAGAAAAAAAATTAACATTTCAGGTTTGGCTAGTAAATATTTGACTTTTCAAACTTTTAAATGTCATTGTTTTTTTAAAGAAAACATTGAAGACTAAAACATAATTTTATTTTATTGTTTTTCTAGCAAATATTTGACGTTTCAAACTCTGAAATTTTGAGATTAATTTTAGAAATGTTCTAAAAAAAATCAACAAAATAAAAAAAAATTTCTGGCAAATATTTAACTTTTCAAAGTTAGAAATGTTGTTTTTCTAGAAAATTTCTGAAATTAATCTCAAAATATCAGAGTTTGTTCTAGCTAATATTTGACTTTTCAAACTGAAATTTTGACAAATCTTTTTCAAAGTTTCTTAGATTAATCTCAAAATTTCAGAGTTTATTCTTGCAAATATTCTAACCTGTTCAAAGTAGCATAATAGGTCATCTTGAGCAATATAGATGATAATAGATTGATTATTTGTCTTCAAAGTCAAATTCCTTGGTTAAACAAAAATAATGTTGAATCTAAATGTACCGGGGGTGTTGTTATTTTTATCCTAGCTCTAGATTCACGGTACAAAGGAAGTCGTGTTCAGTTCTGAATGGTGTCTGTAGCACTTTATGCCAGGCTGCATTCAGCTCTAATAACCTCAACCAATAGAGGACAGGAGAGCCTGAAAGGCGAGACTCAGGGCAAAAGCTCCTTTGGCGTCTTCCTGTCCTGAATGCGGCGCAGTAAATGGGCCACTCAGCTGAATGTTTGATCATTTTTACCCAGGCAGAGTGTTTCAGACGAAGGAGACGTTCAGCTTTTTGCTCAGTGGACTGTTCAGATTATATAATCCTGCAACAGTTGGAGCTGAAAGGACGAACTCCTTTGGCTGGATGCGCCGAAGCTTCAGGCTGAAGAACGTGAATGAGCTCTGAGTGGTTTAAAAAAAAGAATGAAAATATCCTTTGAAAACAGACGCTTGTTGATCTTTATAATGGGTGTTTGCTCAGTAAATGGAGCTATTAATAACAACTCTGTTTAAATTTTAAATATGTTAACATTTACGATGGAAGATTAGGATCACTGTAGACGGAAAAGAAGGATTAAATTTATGAAAACATTGGAAATGTTTGCTTTGGCTTTGGATGTATTTTTTCATGTTTAGAATTTAAATTAGTGATTCATGTCATAACGTCAATTACCTACATATGGTGTTAATATATTGTTGTGCTAAAAATTTGAAATAAATCATAATTAAAATTTCTGCCAGAAAACTAAAATGTTCTAGAAAAACAAAGGAAATGTCTGACCTCCAAAAACTGAAAATTTGCGAGAAAAGACTCAGAAATTGTGAAATTATTCTAAGAAATGTTCTAGTAGAAAATGTCTTTATTGTTGTGTTACAAGTTAGAAATAAATAATATTTAAAATTTCTGCCAAAAAACATACATTTTCTAGAAAAATCAAAGAAAGTTTTGATCTCCAAAAATTTTTAATTTGCAAGACGTACGAATTTTGAGATTAAGCTCTGAATTTTTTTTAGAAAAACCAACAAAATTTCAGAGTTTGAAAAGTCAAGGTTAAGCAAAAAAAAAATTATAGAAAAAACGATTAAAGTTCTGAGTTTAAAAAGTCAAATATTTGGTAGGAAAAACTCTGAAATTTAATTTTTTTTTCTATAAATTTTCTGAAAAGCCAACAAAATTTCTTATTTTGAAAAGTCAAAACTTTGCTATAAACAAATCTCTGAAATTTTCTAGAAGAAAAGAAACAAAATGTCAGTTTTTTTCTAGCAAATATTTGACTTTTCAAAATAAGAAATTTTATTGTTTTAATATCAGAAATTTAGTAGAAGAAACAACAAAATTTTTGAGTTTGCAAAGTCAAATATTTGCTGAAAAAAACTCTGAAATTTTTAGATTAATCTCTGAAATTTTCTAGAAAATAATGGAAAGTTCTGAGTTTTGATAGTCCTAACACCCTAAAAAAAATTTCTGAGATTAATCTAAAAATTTCAGAGCTTTTTCTAGCTGCTCTGCCTGTATCACCTTGAGTCGTTGATTGATTGGCTGCAGTTTGGATGTTAAAAAAACATTTAGTTTAATCCAATAAAGTATTTTTTTATCAGCTTTAAGTGTACCTGTCATGAAAGGAATGAGAGGAATGTATTATAATGTAAATTTATTCTTCAAATCATGATTTTAAGTGAGTCTCTTATGTGGCTTTCTGCTGAATCAGAGTAAAACCAACACTTACACTCTTTGGACATTCCCACAGCGAAGCACTTCTGCAGGCGGCAGTACTGGCAGCGGTTCCTGGTGATCTTGTTGATGATGCAGTTTCTGTCACGGTGGCAGGTGTACACCATGTTTTTCTGCACGCTGCGGCGGAAGAAACCCTGCAGACACACAACAGGTTATCTCAGTCACAGGAAATACCTGTTGTTGTCTTGTGGGAACTTCAAATGCTTAAAGGTTGAATTTACAGTGGAACAAAAAGTCCGCACACCTTAGGGCAGGTGGTTAAAAGGTGACCTGTCATTGAACAGGTTAGGATAGCTCTAAATCCATCTTATATAATGAGATTTTAGTCTGTTTCGTCCTCACATTTTGAGATCTTTTCAGAATGAACTGTTTTAGTGGCTCTTGTCACTTTAAATCCAAATAAGTTGATGTTAGCCCCTGAACATGCATCTTTGAAAAGCAGAAGTGGAGCCTCCTGCACAACCAACAAGAATGCAGCAAGTGGTTTCTGAATGACAAGTCAACACAAAACATTAGTCTTCTTCAGTAGCCATTGTACAGCGCATACAGCAGTAAAACCAGCTGACCAGACGTGCTGGAGATCAGTTTGGGTTGCTAGGTGACAGGTGGAATTCCACTGAGGTTGCTAGGTAACAGCGCAGTTTTTTTGTAGCTCAACATTCGGGAGGTTTTAGAAATGGCCCATTTTCCAGACACCACAAAACCTTAACTGAGTGTTGTTTTAAGTGCTTGATTTGTTTTTAGAAGCAGTTTAGATCCAAATGGAAGAATAAAAATGTGTAAAATGTGAATTTTGCATAAAAATGAGGCCAAAGCCTCTCAGTTTCACCTTCGGTGTGACCTGTAACTTGTGCAGCTGAACTGAAATCTTTTGGGGTTGAAATTGACAAAATTAGCCAACTTTTAGAAAAACGCTCCAGATCTGTCTGGACATTAGTGCCTCCTGTCCACAGATCATCCTGCTGATTTTCAACCAGATGCAGGTCTGGGCTTTGACTGGACCACATCCAAATGATACTCTTGTTAAAGTGAAGCTGTTGAATGAACGACGTTCTACCTTGCAGCCCTCGCAGGCGCTGACTCCATAGTGGTAGCCGGATGATTTATCCTGACACACGAAGCAGGGCTTGTAGGTGCGCGGGGGCGGAGGAGGGGAGGGCGGACTGGCAAACAGGTCGTCCAAACTGGAGCTGGAGCTGGAGCTCTGGCTTTCCACTGCTGTGAAACACACAGAGTAACACCTTATAGACCCTCCTGAAGAGACCGGGATCCTCAGCAGAACAAACCTTATACACACAGCATGTTTCTACAGAAACACAGAGGTAAAGGTCATTTTATTTATATAGCACATTTTCAGCAACAAGGCAACAGGTAAAAGTGCTTTACAGGAATTAAAAGGAAATACAAACAAAATAAACCAAAGGAAAGAGCAAAAGTAGAAAAAGCCAATGTTGATCCAGAGTGATTCACACAGGAGGAAAAACAAAGATAAGCTAGGGAGACAATACCTGAGGTCAAAGTTCACCAGGACCTTTAGGATTTACTTTAGAAAGATTTCCAGTAGGATGAGCGCAGTGGTATTACATAGAAAAACAACTAACGATTATTTTAGTAATCGATTAATCAAATATTTTGACAATTAATCGGAGGAGATTTGTTTTACCGAATCGGAACCAGATGAAGCTAAAACTACGTCACTTTAGGAGTTATGGGTTAAACATATTTACAGAAAATGTGTTTTTTTTTATATCTTAAATGTAATATATATATATATTGTACAGATTTGACTTAATCTGTACAATATATATCTATATATGCTCTGAATGTGTTGTTCTATCAGCAAATTGCATTTTTTTAGTTCACGGTTATTTCACTAACTGATTAATCGATTCATCCTGATTACATACATAGCGACTCTTTGTTTTTAGGAGTTATTTTCAGACATTATGTTTTACATCCACGCTGGTATCTGCACAACTTTCCTGATGCACAGTTTTTTTTATTGTCATTAATTGTAAATAGTTTGTATATTTCTTAATTAATCAGCTCAGTTGCACTTTTCTCTGCACTAGTTTTTATAATTACTTGGTAATTTTTGCTTATTGTAAAATATTTTTATTATTTATTCTATTAAATCATGTGAGGTTATTTGCACAGAAATTTCCCACTGTGGGACAATAAAGGATATTTCTATTCTATTCTTCTATTTGGGGCTGTAATGATTAATCATGATTAATCAATTATTGAAATAATTATCAATTAATTTACTAATATTGTTAACGGGTGGTCTCCAGTTCATGGGGTGTGCTTATTTTCAGACACACTGCTTCTGTCTTTTGTCTAAACAAAATAAAGACACATTCCAGTTTGTTTACCTATCATGGCAGGAGGATTATAATCTGCACTAATCTCATCAGTCTTTATCTGTGATCCTGAAGCAGCGACAGAAGAAGACATTCCTGCCCCCACTAAGCCTCTCAAGCAGCTTGAACTCGTTAAATGTGGAGCTATTTGTCTGGCATACAAAGCAAGATAAAACTACAAAGTGGGATTTTGAAAAAATCCAGCAGAGTGAGGACTCTGTCACCATAAACAATTCACTTAAAGAGGCACAAAGCAGCAGCTGTGTGTCGTTTTATTTCTTCTGAATAAAAAAAACAAACATCCAGCATAACTGCAGCTACACTGCAAAAACACAAACTCTTACCAAGTATTTCTGGTTTACTTTTTAGTGAAAATATCTTTATACACTTGAAATAAGAAAAAAATAACTTACAAGTAACTTTTCAGCGATATACAGAATCTTGTGTTGATGGAATAATCACTTAATATGGATGAAAAAGATTATTTTACTTAAACAAGGAATTTTTCTGATGTTACAAATGAAACAATCTACCAATATTTATCTATATTAAGGAATTATTGACTTAAAATCAGCTCCTATCTTGCTGGAAAGTTACTTGTAATATAATATATATAAATAAGGAAAATGGGGAGATTATTTGCATTATGAATTACAGAATGGAAAAGGGTTATGATTATATAAGTTAAACTTCAACATACTCCGTTTCAGACTCGCAGTCACTGAACATGTGGTGTATTTACATGTATTTAGTATGTATATTTGGTAGCAATGTATTGTACTCACTCTTAGAAAAATTAAAGTCTTTATCATTATGTTTTGTTGGTGAAATGTCTGTGAAATAACTAATAATCATCATCAATTATAACATTGCATTTTTCCCATGTTATAAGTGAAACTAGCACCTTTT
This sequence comes from Brachyrhaphis roseni, assembly GCA_903066815.1. Lineage (NCBI taxonomy): Eukaryota > Metazoa > Chordata > Actinopteri > Cyprinodontiformes > Poeciliidae > Brachyrhaphis > Brachyrhaphis roseni. The sequence continues at coordinate 22,049 of CAEFZY010028051.1, forward strand.
TTTAATCAATATTAATTAATTGTTTACTTTAAACAAGATCCTATGTCTTGCTGAAAAGTAAGTTGTAAATTAATTTTCTTATTTTAAGTGATTTAACATATTTGCTTTGGAAACTATTTCAAAAATACTTGGTAGGATTTTGTGTTTTTGCAGTGCATCGTTCGATCAAAACTCTCCTCCCTCCTGGTTTTTCTGCAGCGATCTCCTCCAGCGGGGCTCGTTTGGGTTGACCGGTCCCCTGCGTTTCTGATCGCCTCCTCTGCTGCGTTCCTCAACAGAAAACTAAGAAAAGCTCTTCTGAAAAGGGAGACAAAATGAGAAAAATCGCTCATCTCCGTCCCCTTGAACCTGCGGCCTCTGACTGAACCTGCAGTCAGATGAGGAAACCCCCATCGGGCCGACGGTTTCCCCAACGCAGAACAATACCGGAGCACGCCACGGCCCACGCTGACTGATGAGGAGGAGGAGGATGAAGGCAGCGTGGGAGGTAAACAATCACCCCCCGCTTGGATTAGGTGCTGCTGCGTGAACTTTGGTAAATAATCTCTGGGATTTTGTTCAAAGGCAAAACAGAAACTGCAAAAACACAAAATCCTACCAAGTGATTTTGGTTTTTAGTGCAAATATGTTGAAGTAAGACAAAAGTAACAGAAAGATATAGGAGACAATTTTAAGTACTTTTCCCTTAATATTGATGAAAAGGTTCTAGTTCCATTGGCAGATTATTTTACTTATGACAAAACATTTTTCCCATGTTATAAGTGAAATAATCTGCAGTGGAACCAGAACTTTTTCATCAATATTAAATAATTATTGACTTAAAACAAGCTGCTATGTGTTGCTGAAAAGTTACTTGTAATTTAGTTTTGAAGTATTTGCACTAGAAACTAAACAAAGACTGGTAAGAGTTTGTGTTTTTGCAGTGTATTTACAGAGATACATACATACAATATGCTGACAAAAATGTTTTGTTTTTTTACCTCATTAAACATGAAGTCTTAATTTATGATCCGTCTCACTGATTATTGTCTTTTATATATCAGATTTTGTGATTTATCTTTAACTTTACTCACTTTAAGAGTCACATTACTAATTGAATTTGTAGCAGGGTTATCTCAGGAGTATTATAAGCCTGGCGGGCCACCAGGTTTTACTTGATGCCCACACCAAGCTTAGCATTGCTGATTTATTAGTGTTTTTTATGTTTGCATTTTTAAGACCTATTAGTCAATATTAAAGCATTAATCTTCCAATAACATGTAATTATCAAGTGATATTTTCAAATTTTCTGTCAACTTTAAACATTTTTTAGCTCAAAAACCCGGCAGGCTGCTGGATGAATGACTGACCAACCACCAGGCTCAAAAAGGGTTTTACAGGAAACCCTGTGAAGAAATGTAATAATTAAATCTGTAGCAACTAACTTAAAAAAATCTGATTGTAGCTTCTACAGTGAGAAGATTTTAAGTTTCTTTAAAAAACGCTTTACATCAATGTCATGCTAAATAACCTCAAAATACAACTGTTTTAGTTTTTAGACCTGCTTAATAATAAATTATGTTCAATTTAATTCTACTAATATCGCAATTTGAAAACATAATTTGGCATTTAAAATTATCAACGTTGAACAAAATCTGTGGTAATAACCATTAATCAAAATGGAAAAATATACAATATTTGTGTTATACTCTACCGTAAAAATAAAGAAATAAATATTAGTTTTCCTCAAAATTTTGCTTTAATATTTGTATTAAAGTAATACATCTTTTTTAATAGAATAATAAGAAAATGGATCTATAGTATAATATTTAATACAATACTTCTCAGTCATTAAACTGTTAATCAAATCAAGTTAATTTATTTATACAAACTATTTATCCTACATTTCCTGTTGAAATATTGAATATTTAATCTAAAATGTTTAAATCATATCACAGATATGTTTTCAACATTTAAACCTGATTTTTATGTAAAGAGTGTTTTATTTATTTGTGTATTTTTAATTGATTATTCTGACTAGGATTCAAAGAAAGCTGTGATTTTTTTACTCAACATTAAAAGTAAAAATAATAAATCTAAATTTAAATATTTCTAAAATGATGTAAAATATGAGGGAGAATAATTACTGTCATGTAGTAACTATAAGAGAGTCCTGTTCAGAATGGTACATGACTGTATTTTCAAAATGGGAAATCTGAATTAAATATTTTGGTAAAAAAATATAAAAAACTTATAAAATAGAGTGAAATGTAAAAATCGCCAGTAATCATTGGAAATATTTTAAAAATTTCAGTTATTTTTTTACAGTATTTTTGAAGGTGACTTAAAATAAATCAGGCATTTGTAAAAGTTAATTTATGTACCATTTAAAGCTCAGTAGATTTTTACTTCCTGATTTATGAAACCAGACAGTAACTGTGTCACACATTTGGATTTCACTCCCAGTTGGGATCTGCACAGTTGATGCTTTCTGAACTGGTGCTGAACTGGTTCCACCTTCACTGGAAAGCAGTCTGTCTCTCCTCTCACCTCCTGAGCCAGTGACCGTCCCGTGAACCCGCTGGTGACCCCCAGCTGACCGGCTCTGCCCCGTCCCACACGCAGACCACCACATGGACCCGCGCTGCTCCGCGTTCACACGCTGCTCTCTGCTGACGGGCCTCACACTGACCAGATAACGACCGGACGGCGGGTAAAACCTCACTCTGGGTCCGGACCGGCCTTTGAACCTGCTTCTGAACGCTAATTTATCCCACAACACGCACTCAGTGGTTTATTACATGTTAAGGCTGAATCGATTAATCAAATTAATCACGATTAATCGATTACTGAAATAATCGTCTACTAATTCAGTAATCGGTTAGTTGGAAACTGGAATATATTGACTCAAAAAAAGGTTTTCAGAAAGAATAACACTCTTAGGAGAAAGTAACAAAACTGAACAAAAAATATATTAAATTTTTTGATTTAGTAAGAAAATAAGTTTTTCTGTAAAAATCTTCTATCCAGAACTCGTCAAGTAGCTTCACCTGGATCAAATTCTGCAAAATTCAGAACTGTGGTTGAATTATTAATTGGTTAATTGAAAAGAAAATGAAAACAGATCAACCATACACTGTATATTTTTTTGCTGTATATGCATCCTTTGCTACAAACGGTCAAACATTCACTAAGGAATTTTGTTTTATAAAAGGCATTATTTGTTTATTTGCAACTTTAAGTACGTTTCTAATAACGTATAAAGAAAAATCTGCAGAATGTGCCATTTTAAATCCGATTAATCGTTAGCTCAACAGATTAACTGATAACGAAAATAATCGTTAGTTGCAGCCCAGTTTGTATTATTACATAACATTTGCTCATCACTATTCGAGTAAACAATAAAAAATTAACTGATTCTAACAGATTATAATCTAGGAAGATTTAGTTTTCTTTGACTTTAAATATATTTATAAGACAAATTCACTAAAAACACACGCAAAGCTTCACTCACTCACTTATAAAAACAAAATTAAATTAAACATCTAAAACTCTTACACTGCTAAAATATGTTTATGCTAGCCAGTTTGGTAGAATATGTTTTATTATGATTGGATGAACTTTTAAACAATTTTTATTACTGTCTTTATGTGTTTAAATGTATTTTGTTGCATTTTTAAATAAAATTTCACAATTTCAAACTTTTTTTTTTTTTTTTACCAAATTTAGAAAAATAGGATCAGATTATATTATTTTATTTTAAATTAACAGACTATGAACTGCTTTAGGCAATAACTTGCATATAAGAGAAGCTTTACAAAGAGATAATTAATAAAATTGGTATTGTCTGCCTCATCTGTTTTTAACATCACTTCATATAAAATGATTGTTTTACACAAAAATCCTTATTTACAATGTCATTTTTGACTATTTTTGTAAAAATAAAGGAGAAATTATTATTAAAAAACAACAACTGCATGCAAATAAAATATCAGCCAACAAAGAGAAGACCTGTGCAACCATTATATCCATTTTTTTCATTTTTTACACAAATATATTGTCAAAAAATTATCTTTCAATAAAAATAAAAAAAAATCAGTATGCCACATTTTACTTTATTACCCGCTACTCTCATATTTTTTAATAATTTTTTATTTTGTTGTAATGACATGCAGGCCCTTTCAGCGCAATCTGATGCATGGAAAGAATCATCTCTACTGCAAAGAAGCAGCACAGATTTTCTAATATATATGCATCAGAAAAACACATAAATTATTTTATTACTCGTTTTTTTTGTGTGTTTAGACCTACACTGCGAGCACCGATGCTCCGGCCAGTCCGACTCGATCAGCTCCGGGAAGAAAGCTGCCAGATCCCGGTCTTGGTCCCGATCTGGGTCCAGGTCCAGATCCAGGTCCTGCAGCGCGCAGTCGGGGCTGGAAGTCGAGTAGAAGTCCATGATTTCTCCCGGACCGAAAACCTGAAATTCCATGAAGTCAAACATGACCTTAGCGGAGTCCTGCTGGAGAAGATGCTCTCCTCATGAAGAAGGGGAAGAAAACCGAGTCCTTCCTGTTTCAGTTGGCTTTCCGCAGGTTTGTGGTTTACAGCCGGTTGTTGAGGCGCAGACCATGCAGCAGGAGCATCGCACTATGAGGGGCGTGTGCGCGCCGGAACAGACCTTTAATTTCCTCATAAACTGTGCGTATTGGCGCGCAGCGTGAGCGCTGGAGTCTTCCACGCATCCAGGTCTGCAGGTTGTTTTGCATAACAAAGTTTGCCGAACGACTTTTTAATCTTATCTCCGCTTTCTTTCTTTTTTTAACTGATAAATGTCTCAACTCAACCTGCTTCGCACTAGTTATGTCACGGCGTGCGACGCTATTACCTAATGTATGCGGCTGAACTCTCCGTGAACCTCCTCCGCTGCTGCCCTTCACATGACCCAGCCTCGGTGTGACATCATCACCGGCTCTGGAAACCAGTACCAAACCTCCACAAACCAGTGCAGTGTGGGAAAACATCAAAACCTTCCATTTACGTCGAGCATATTTAAAAAACATTCGTCTCTGAATTGTTTTGCACCGACAAAAACAAGATAATCGAGGGGAAAGCAGATGCCTACATTACCCATAATGCAGCTGTTTATGTTTGCCATGTTTTAGCTGTAATTAGGAACAGGTGAGTTGGATTTGACCGCAAAGGCAGGACATTAAAGCTAAAATAAAGTTTATTAAAGCATATTTTGATTAATTTTGTTAATAAACAAACAAATATAAGTCCTTTAGAGAAAAAAAATATTTTAAATAATCATAAAATCCATCTGTTGGCTTTGTTTCACATCTTAAACAAAAAAAGGGAACAATTAAAACGAGTGTTTTAGGTTATATATCTGCCAGATTAAATGCTACAAGCTTTATTCAGTTTACATTTATGTGATTTGATTGTGCAGGAGGTTCTTAAATAACATGTAAAGACTGTGCGAAATTAACTTCCAGAAAAACTATCAATGTTACAGTTTTTAATCAAATATTGTCTATTTACTTTCCTTGTAAGTAAACACCTTGGAAATGACAAAACAAAAAAATACATTTTAGAATTTTATATTAAAGATATGTTGACAATATTTTTTTAAATTCTGTGTATTTTTCTGATTTAAATGACACTTTACTTTAAAATCCACTGCTAAATAAAGTGTTTTAATCTTCTTTGGTCTTTTATTTGAACATATTTAGCATAAACAGAAAAATCATAAATTGCTTTTGAATAGCCTATGCTGCAAACTCCCTTAAAATGGCTAAGTCTTGGTGTTATTAACATCCTGCTTGAAATAGATGTTACAATTAGCTTAGCATAAATATGAATGGAGCACTTTGTAAAAACGCTTGATAATTGTGGATTAAATTAGTTATTTAATTAGCCATTTAACCGTTAGAAACGGTTGCTAACCGCTAGCAACGGTAACTAGCTACCGTTTGGGTTAGCATCAATGCTAAAAATAAACATGGCGTTCTGTTCTCGGCAGAACCTTTTTCTTCTTCTGTGGTTTCTTATAAAAAATGTAAGTACGGTAAATATTAGATTTTACGTAGTTAACTTAAAAAAAAATTGTATTGGCCAGAAGTACGCGGTTGTTTTAAGGTTGTTTACATTCAGTGTTAATTCGGTCACTGCATTTTTACAAGAAAATAAAGTTACAGAGCTTCTAAATCTAAGATTACCACAAAAAGTTTGACATTAAATAAAACAGGATACCATAGATTACACTGAAAAAAGAAAACTGATGATTAAACTGTAAAAAATGTGTTAATTTGTTACAAGTAATCAAATTAAGTTTATCCATGTGAATATATAGTTTATTAAGTTGTTAAAAAAGCGTAAATAAATAAAGTCTGACAAACTTAATTTGATTACATGTAATCTAGCTAAAAATGCTAGTGTCCATTTTTAGCTCAAATTCTTATTAAAACATTTCTATGTAGTTAATAGTAGTTAATCTGTGTGGTTTTTCTCCAGATTTTAGAGTAAAGGGTAAAACGTAGAGAGGGCTTTTTTTGAAATACAAAAGATTAAAAAATATTTTTTACAGGTTCTCAGCTAAATGGACGATTACTTTGATGTAAAGACATTAAACTTCTTACCTCTGAAGTTCTAAGTCTTTTTATATTGGTAGGTTTTATAGTTGTACCTTTAAATAAAAGAAACTGAGTTTTAAAAAGAAAGTACTAAAGTAAAGCTGGTAACTCTGTTTCCTGTATTGACATTTTGTGACTAGAACCAAGTTGCTGTGGCCTTTTTTACAAAAATCAATGCAGTTCAAGCCCTGTTTTTCTTCATTTCTGTCTGTCTGAATTCTTGATCCTTGACTTTAAGTGAGAAATATTTTCAGTCTGAGAGATCATAATTAAATCTAGCAGAAGACAAAGTAGGTCAGCAACAAGATGGCTCTGCGGGTGGGGGAAGGAAATCTCTGCTTTAAATTAATTTAAGGTTTTTTCTTTCTTAACTGGAAATAGCAGAAAACTACTGAAACAGACAAGAACGCACAAGTGGAATCTGCATATGCATCGTCTGCATCGCCCAAAATGAAAGCTAAAGTTACTTTGTTTGAAATTATACACTTGATCTCCTTCAATGCCACTGCTAACCCCATTGAGGCGGAAAGGCAGCCCAGCTCCAATGTTAAAAGAGGCTAATTACTCCCAGTATCTCCCACACTCCAGGGAGGCGAGGTCATGCAGAGGACAGGCATGTGAAACATTCCTGCAGCCTGCTGCTGCTGATGGACCTCCCTCCCAGCTCGCTGTTTCCCTCCTCTTCTTTCTTTCCTCATCTTCATCCTCCCCCAGCTCCTCTTCAGGCTCCGTCTTCTGTCCCATTAACCACAGTTTTACTACTTAATTCCCCCAAATATTACCGTTTCTTTCTGCATCATTTCTGTCTTTTCTGCTCAGTTTGTGATAAGTGGATGATCTGTGTGTTTTAGATTGAGAGATGATTCAGTTTGAAAGTGTCAAACTCGAGGCCTGGGGGCCAAATCCGGCCCGCTGCAGCTTTTTACGTGGCCCTCTAGACTCTAAAGGGACAAATAAATAGAACCGTCAAGATAACAGTGTCCTTAAACATTATTTTATCAATCAATTATTTTATTTGTTTCCTGCCAAATTAAATTACTGTGGAAATTCATGCTAACTCAACAAATCCCTGCACTTTCTCTCGCTAATACATAATTGTAGGGTGTATATTTGTATATTAACTTTCAGCAACAAGGACTAATGATGTCAGAAAGGTTAGAAAGGTTGTACTATTGTTATTTTACATAATAAATATTAAAAGTCAGATTTTTTAATAGTTTTTTGGGTTTGGCAATAACCATTTTCAGTCCATGTGTGCTTACGTCATTTTACTTTTACTTTTGAAAAAAAAAAGTGCCAAATGAAACATATTTACAGCTTTTACTGGACACAGGTTTACATTTTTGCTCTCTGACAAAACTTTATGCAATCAAACTGAAAATGAAATGGTTAAAAATGCAACTTCTGCAAACATGACTGCAGAAAACTTTCATTTGTTTATTCACATAATAACTCCTATCCTTTGGTTTTTATTTTTGCATGAACACCATGACTAGCGGAGGTTTTGAACTCATTCCGTTTAACTTTGAACTCTTTCCAACCTTTTAAATAAAACTCATTATATCCATTTTTGTGTTCCCAGCATTTTGTCCAAACTCATCAATGCACCAAATGGCACGTTGTTGGTCATTTGTACCCCACTTAACAGATTCCTAACCTTCCTTTTGCTTCGTTTTTCTTTTTACTACTTGTTGTAAACCTTAACTTGGGGCTTGGCACCATGGTGGAGTTATTTATTAGTGCTATATATCTCCTTATTTTTACTGTCTCGCTGGATGACGGGGACGTAACTGGTTTAAAAGAGGCTCTTTGAGAGTTGAACTCCTCTTTGAAGTTGGGTTTTATTTCCTAAAGGATTTATCGGGCCGTTAAATGGTTGGAATCCAAACCTGATCTCACTGGTTCATTACTCTACATTAAAAAAAGGAATAACATCAATAACAATGCAGTACCTGCGACCAGAGTTGGGTAGTAACTACATTTACTCAATTACTTTTAAGAGTATTTTTACAACTCTACACTTTTTAATTTTACTTGAGTAATTTTATTTTTGAGTAAAATTTCTGGATTTTCTACCCATTGAATGAAAAACAAACAAGTTTTAACCAAAAATTCACCAGACACAGACACACACCTGCAGTTTTTATTAAAGTTTCATAAACTTTCTATTGAAATAAACTAATAAACTGATTTGGAAAATTTTTTTTGCCTGTTTTTATTATTCTTTTGTTACTTATCTGAATTATTTACATTTTTATCCTTAAAATACCAAAATTTCCACTTCACTGTATATTTTGGTCCATCTGATTTTGTAATTTTTAAATATTAAATGACAATTACTCAGTACTTGAGTAACCATTTATTTAAGCAATTGTTTTTTACTCTTAATTGAATAATTTCTTGGACGGCTGCCTTTTACTACTTCAGTAAAAATATGTTAAAGTATTTCTAGTCTTACTTGAGGACAGTTTTTGGGTCTCTGCCACCTCTGCCTGCACCTTATAGGCTTTAATAAATCAGTAAAAGACAAAATTGACAACTTAGCCAACTAATTATGTATAAAATCCACATATAATGTTGATTATAAACGGTTAGATTTTACAAGTTTCAAATGTTTGGCTTTAATATTAGTTTAATCTTTTGTTCTTCATGCCCTGATTAACTTCAGGGTCTTCAGTTTTCTCCCACCATCTAAAAACATCCATGTTAGGTTAGTTGGCAGATCTGAGCTACATCAGCATTAAAGACGTATAGAAAATGGATGGATAGATGTTAAAGTGAAAGTTAAGGTAAAGATATTCACAAAAACTAATTATAAATATTGAATTATTTAAATAATCTTTGGCATAAAATGATTCATGAAATACATGAAAATTGCTGTATTTTGTGCAAATTGATTGTTTCACTACAAATACTCAAAATCTTGCCAAGTCTATTTTTTAGTGCATTTACCTTAGTTTTATCTTATTTCAAGCACTATCTCACAAATACTCTTTAAGTAAGATAAAGGAGCTTGTTTTTAGTTAATAATTTCTAAATATTGATTTTAAAAAGTACAAGTTCCACTGGCAGATATATTTTCTCATGGGAAAATGTCTTTTTGTAAGTGAAATAATCAGGCAGTAAAGTAGTTTTCTGCCAAAAACAAAACTGATTTTGAGACTGATCAGACATTTAGTAGAAAGAATAAAACAATTTCTGAGCCTGAAAAGTTGATTGAAAAAACTCTGAAATGTTCAAATTAATTTCTGAATTTTTTGAGGAAAAAAATAGGAAATCTCAGCATTTCAAAAGATGAAAATTTACAATTTACTGACATTTTCTGAGGTTTTTCAGATTATTTCCTGAGATTAAACAAAAATTAAAAAATTTCCAAGTTTTTTCTAGAATATTTCTGAGATTATTATTTTTTTTTTACCAGAAATGTACTCCTCCTTTTTTCTATCTGCAAAGGCTTAAATATGCCGTTGTATAAAATTAAAACATTCAGTATTAAACTTGTGATTTACACTTAGATTTTGCACATTTCTCTTTGTGGTTTTTGCTTGGCAGACTCTTCCATCGCAATCTGAAGTTGGTCCATCCCTGCTGGGTTAGCAAGGCACCAAGCTGCATAATAAATAATAAAATATTTCCAAATTTAATCAATTTTCAATATTTAAATGTGCTACAGAGTCAGGAACGTTTGTTTACCTGCTGCAGGATCTGGAAGTTGACAGCTGGATCAGTCCAATCAAAGTCAGTCACAGATTTTATCCTCACAGTTGTCAACTTCTTTAAAACTGAACAGAACATCAGAATAACAAACTAATTAGATGCTCAACACACTCTGGACAAAATGGCCGAAAACGTATCACAATATAACGTTTAAAATCAGTCGAGAATGATCATTATTGACCAGGTTTTTGTTTTAAATATCTTATTTATTCAGTTTTCACTCCATGTCGTTGCTTTTTTATTTTAAGCAGTTATGAGACACAGTGGTGAAACATTGAACTGCTACCGCGTCAGTTACTCAGCAGATTGTTGCTAGGTAACCACAGTTGAGAGGGAATTTGAAACTCCTTCTTATCCAGCAGGTTGTTACTGGGTAACCAGAGTGAGTGAGTCGGTTGACCCCACCAACATCTATAGGTTTGTTGTGAGAGGTTCTGTATGTTGCATATTAAATATTCTATCAGATGTATCATCTGTTGATATTGATCACGTGTCTATAGCAATCTGTTGTTATTGATTTATTGTTGACACAAACAGTTCCTACTGAACAGTCACCTCGATGGCAGATGAAGGGTCTCCTGACACCGCAGTCTTCGTCAGCCCACTGGTGGAGGTTGTTTTCAGTTCCACAGTGCTGTTTACCGCCGTAGTTGTTCAGGGAGAAGTGCCACGGTCGGAAGAACGTTTGGCTCCGGTCGGCCCAGATCCACGGCACTCGGTACAGACCGATCCAAACCTCGCTGGTCGTTGGGTTTGCATTTCGGGCTTCGGCGTTTTCGGCCTCGTTCTCGATCATCGCCAGGTCGGTGTGGTACGTTCTGCAGTACGTCAGAGCAGAGCTCCATGTTTCCTGGGCTGAGACGTAGACGTATTCCTTCTCGTTTCTCTCTGTGACTACAAAAGGAAATTAAAGTTAACAGATTAAGAACAAAATTGTATTCAGCATTTTACAAATTAGAATAGAATAGAATATATTTAATTGATCCCCAAGGGGAAATTGTTTATTTGTTGAAAGCTACTCCATCTTAGGTAATAAATACAAAGATGGTAAATGCTGTGTTTTAACTATCCAGGAATAAATTTGTATTTTGTTTTAGAGATCCACTTCTGATCTCATATCAACCAAACAAATTTATTTAGTTTCTGTCACCTAATAACACATTTACATAGTTACAGGATTGTTGCTCAAACTGTAGGTAGCTTTTATTGTAAAAATGTTTTGCTTTTTTAATATTTGTTAAACTGTCACCATGTGAAAAGATCAATCCTTTACTTTCTTCATAACCTGCCTGAGCTACTATTGCTGTCTGAAGAAATACATCGCTCCCAACCAAAAACAAGCAATCAGAGCCAGGAGGGGGGTCATATTGCTGTCAATCATCCTTGTGAACACGCTGCTAAATGTGCTTATGGTGGAGAAACAACTTACTGTTGCTGGAAAACCATTTATCTGCCACCAAAGTTGGCCATGCTAACTACCCTTAGCATACACAGCACATACTGCTAGCTGCAGCGTAGCAGAGAGGTTACATCTTTAAAGGATTAAATTTTTTACTGACTGGTGAAACAGATGAAGTTTCTCTGCAGGCTGCATGTCCGGTCAGCCCACTGTCCTGTACTGCTCATCACTACACACGTTTCCTTTGCGTCTCTGTAGTTTGGTTCACCCAAACTCCAAGTGTGGTAAGCAGTTTGTCCGGGTTCTCCAGTTGTTGACCATCTCCAGGAGTTTGCGTCAAAACCCATCGTGTCTTTCCATGATTTTGGGTCGTCCCTGAGTCCAAACCACACCCAGCTGTAGGAAAAAGGAGCGCTCAGTCTGCTGATGTCCTCTCTGCTTTCAATCTTGGCGAGGTCGGTGTATTTCTCTCGGCAGTATTGTCGTGCTTCATCCCAGGTCTTACTCAGGTTGATGTAGTGAAACTCCCGTACTTGTGAGAAGGTATTGAGGATAAACCCTAGATGTTGACGGAGACGATAGTTTATTGAATTGGTTCAATGTATTAAAATAAAGTGGTTAGTTTACTTTATTTGAAAGCCAACAGGTCTGGGCAACAAATCAATGACAATATATATTACGATAGACACATAATCAATATCAACTGATAATATGTCTGACAGAATATTAAATATTTAATACATAAAATATTCACTGAACGCCGACCCAGAACCGCACAGAATTCTGGGAGATGTAGGCAGAGGAAAGAGATCAGCCACTCAAACTCTCAAGCAAGGTTGGTGGAATCAACTAACCGCTCTTTGGTTACCTAGCAACTCAGCTATTCTTTGGTTGCCTAGCAACTCACTGAGTCTTTGGTTACCTAGCAACTCACTGAGTCTTTGGTTACCTAGCAACTCACTGAGTCTTTGGTCACCTAGCAACAGCCTGATGAGTAACTGGCGCAGCAGCAGTTTAATGTTTCTCCACTGTGCCTCATAACTGCTTAAAAAAAACAACAACAGTGTGGAATGAAAACTGGATAAAACAGGAAATGTCACGGCCAACGGCGTAGGAACGAATCTGTCACTGGGGGGGACGCATATCAGAAACCTGACAGATCAGTAAATAGAAATGTCATAAACAATTGTGCCATCAACACGTCAGTAACGCGTTACTCTAATCTGGCCCCTTGTTTCAGTAAAAATTATTCTAACACGTAACTATTTACAATCCAATAGTCAGATTAAAGTTACGCATGTAGCATAATAACTGACATTCCAGGACTAAACACTCACTCAATCATTTGCCTCACAACTAGCAAGCTAAATACTCTTGTAGCAGATTCTGGTATATCTTACTGGTCAAAATGCATTGATATAAGTTGACTGGCAATTGAACTGGCTCTGCCTCTTTCTAAAACCGAAGTAAAAAACAGCTCATAAAATGGGCCTCAGCAGTTTTAAACTCAATACAGAAGCTTGACCAACAAAAATAAAATCTAAAAAACAAGTTTTGTTCTTCTTGAACAACTCTCTTCATCAGTGCAACAGTTTGATCTACGAAATAAATAAAAATGATACTTTCCACATCTAACAGACACCTTAGCTCTCACTGATAACTCAGTCTCACTTTCCAGCCCTGCATTCAGCAACTTACCAAACATGAGCCATGAAAAGCACTGAGTCAAAAATCCTAAATGGTTTTTTTTCTCCTGTCATTTTCAGCCACAAACATTTAACTAAAATATCTGCTACCCTGGTACAAAGTCATATATTTCATAGTTTCACGTAAAAAATAAAATAATTTTACACATTAATATATTTTACACCTACGTTATTGCCTAATGTACAAATCTTGAGAAATTAATCAATCATATTTTATTTAAAGAACAAGTTTCTATCAACAACGAGGAAAATTTTTAAATAAAATGTCATAAAATGCAGGATACAGGAACCACATTCAAAAAGATACAAAAATGACTGATAAAAACAATTTAAAAAACTCTGAACTTATAAAAGCACTTCAGAAGTTTAGCCATAAAACAAATAAGTAACCCAGGATAAACATAAACTAATTAAAATAAGACAACTACTAAAGCAAAAAAGCTTTTAATTTGCTATTAAATTTAACTCACTGGGATTTAACTTAAAATGCACATTGTGTTTAAGTTCTTACCGAAGAACAGAAGAGTCCTCAGAGTGAAACAGTGATCCATTGTCGAGTTTTCTTCAAACAAGAACAAACAAGTCATTTTACGTCCTCTGTGGAAATGCATTTCTTTAAGTTTATTCTACCTTCATTGAAAGAAGCTAAAAATTATTGAATGCTGATTTGATCAGGTTGTTAAATAAAAGCAAATAATCAGATCAAAACAACCAGAGAAAATTGTTTTTCCTCGAGAAGGAGCATGAAAACGTCTACTAATGCATTTCTATGATGGTTTTTCTATATAATTCAGATTGTAATTGCATAATAAAATCATATTTTCTTCTTCATCTTTGCTTTTTGTTGCAGTCAAATTGTAGGTGAATGAGAAAAGAGTTGGAATATTTACTTTAGTAAAATGAGATCCTGATGTAAAGATGCTGTCTGATGATAATCTTTGAAATGTATATAAAATAAAACATCACATACTCACCATGCAGCATCTGGACGTCAAAACGAGGTTTATATCTGAATTCACAGAGCTTACTGTGAACTTTATTCTCTGAGTGTGACAAAATTTTCATATGTAAAGTTTGAAATGTTTGCAGAACTTGTAGATTATTACAGAAAGTTAATAACTAACCAAAAGGAATGAAGAAACATTTTCAACATAATCAAAACGCTAAAATAAACTTCAGTTTTGTTTATAACTCAGAGTTATGTGTTACTATGTTGGAAGGTTAAATTGATGTTATTTTTGTAATTTAAATTAGTTAGAATGAACTGCAGCTGAAAAACTAACATAAATACCAGAACTACAAATGGAAACTCTGACTGAACTGGTGCTGCTGCATTATTTCCTTATATTTATTTATGCTAATAAAGAGAAACTAATTCAAACTGTGAACTCTGGAAAGTCAGTTTCACATGAAAATCCCATCCCTGTTGAACTTAACATGATTTTGTTCATAATGTAATATTTATTTTCCACAAACATGATAATATTATTGAGTTATTTGAAATGTCTTTCTATTGTAAATAAAAGCAATAAAGATGAGAAACTTCATTGTGAACTCAACAAAAGTTACTTATAGGCAAGAAGAAGAAATTAAAAATATGTCTTTTTAAATTTATATGTTGTTAAAAGTATTTCGTCTCAGCTTTTTACAGCAATGAATGTTCGATTCAATCCAACTGTAAATGCTATTTGTCTTGTCAGAATAAAATGCATTAGTGTCTTAATTACTGATGAAAATGGAAATAAAAGATGGAGGAAACGTTCTGTCCTGCCTTACGGCTCTACCTCTGAGTTCACAGACAAAATGTTGCATTTCTCATTTTCCAGACAACGAAGAACATTATTATTGCCTAAAACTGTGTGGTGTCTTCCAATTCAATTAAAAAAAAACCTTTAATAACACTGGACAACACTGTTTGTTCATTTATAAACTTTATTTATGTCACACTGAGATTAAAAATCTCTTTTCAAGAGAGACCTGACTAAAAACAGCAGCACACCAACAATTACAAATCATAAAACCACAGATATCAAAACCTAATTAAAGTACATTAGAGGATAGAGGATTGAGGAAGAAAATTAATAAATCACACCTATAGAAGTAAAGATGGGACTAAAATTTACAAAAGAATTACAACATTGTGGGAAACATTGTAAACAATATCAGAAGATTTTTTTTCTAATGCATCCTGGAATAAGAGATTAATAATAACTAAAGGAAATTCAAAGTATGAGAGATGATTCGTACACTAATAAAAAGCAGATTTTAGATGAGTAACTTATACCAAATGTTGAAAAAGACGTTCATGAAGCTCATTCAGTATGGCAGTGTGTTAAAGTCTTTGTAGACAGAAAAACATGAGTACATTTCAAATTTTTAAATAAAAATATCAAAACAATTTCTAGAAGAAACGTGTAAGTTTCAGAGTTTGGAAAGACAAAATTTAGCAAAAAAACAAACTCAGAAATGTTGAGATGAATCTCAGAAATATTCTATGAAAAAACATGGAAATTTCTGAGTTTCCAAATTAATTTGTTTCCAAGTTCTTCAGCCAATGGCTCTAATAGTTTTGAGGTGTTTTGTCACTTTAAATTCAAATAAGGTGCTGTTGGCCACGCCCCCAACTCAGGATTGACTCAGGAGTAATGCCTGCATAAAATAAGCTGATAAACGTGCTGGAGCTTAGCTTGGGTTGCTAGGTAACCGGCTGGCGTTGCTACGGTGATTGTGACTCAGAATTCGGGAAGTTTTTGAAACTCATTTTCCAGACAACGAAAGATATTACTATTATTATTAACATTAGACATTATTATTATTATTATTAGACATTATTATTGCCTAAAAACAATGTGGTGTCTTCCAATTAAACTCAAAAACAATTTGAAACAAGAACAAACAAGTCATTTTACGTCCTCTGTGGAAATGCATTTCTTTAAGTTTATTCTACCTTCATTGGAAGAAGCTAAAACTTATTGAATGCTGATTTGATCAGGTTGTTCCCCAAAGGAGAATTTTTAAGCATTGGGCTGTTTTAGTAGTTAAAACCCAAATGAAAGCGTGAAAACGTGTAGAGTTTTTGGATATAAGTCCCTTTCATATTCATGTCATCTCCGCATGGCTGACATTAAAATTACAGCTCATGAGGTTCTAGAGGATAGTTATATTTGCTTCTATAGAAGATTTATTATCACCAACAGTGGTTCAAATTCTACACAGAGTATAAATATGCAGAGAACATTAATTAAACTGATGTCCTGTGGTTTCAATCTTGTCCTTCTTTTTTGGAAATATTCTTCCACCGTACTTTGAAATCAGTCCATCCCTGACTTGTCAGTACGGCGGCAAGCTGTGGAAGGGTAAAATGTGTTAAAGTCCTGTTAATGTTGTGACGAACCAAAAGGTCAGAGGTTCTGGAGTACCTGCTGGAGGAGCTGGGCGCTGACGTCTGGGTCGGTCAGGTTGGCACCGGTCACAGCCGTCAGCTTCACCAGGGTGGCCTTCCTTACCTCTGAGCAGAAACGAAACTCAGTGTCACAAAGCAGCAGCCAAACAGGTCAGGATTTTAAAGTTACACAGTAAAAAACTAAGCAGTATTTCGTTTTATTTAGTCTGAAAAAATGTGGATGTTCATTTTTCAAAGTCATATTTACATCATGTTATTTACACATTTATAAATGATCAAAGATCCAAATCAAATATTTAATTTACAAGCTAAACATTTAGTTTAAAAACTATATATTGAGTTTACAAATCTAGATATTTAGCTTCTAAATTAAATAAATAATTTAATTTGATTAAAGAAATTATTTAGTTTTCACACTAAATATTTATATCCCAAAAAAATGGGATATAAGACTTGAACTTATATAAGTTCAAGTCTGAGCTTATTTAATTTTAAAACTAAATGTTTGATTTCAAATTAAACATTTATTTTGCTTGCTATTTATTGACCAACCTAATAACTGATTTCCAAAGTAAATCGAAAATATTTAGCTTGCATACTATTGATTTAGATTTCAAACTAAATATTTAATTTCAAAGACGTATATTTAGTTTGCAGACCATATACATAGATTTCAAATTATTTAGTTAGCAATTTAAATATCTAGTGTGTAAGTTAAATATTTAGTTCCTAGCTAAATGTCTAAGTTGAATATTTAATTTTCAAAATAAATGTTTGGTTCCAAATTAAATATTTATTTTTGCTAAATATTTAGTTTAAAACTAAATGTTTATTTCCAAAGTAAATATTTAATTTGAAAACTAAATATTCAGTCCTTAAGCTAAATATGTAGTTCCCAACTAAATGTTTAAGTCTAAATAGTTAATTTGAAAACTAAATGTTTAGTTCCAAATTAAACACTTATTTTGCTAACAAAATATTTATTTCCAAAGTGTCTAATTTGAAAGCATAATATTTGGTTTTCAAACTAAACATTTAGCTAGTGAACTAAGTATTTTGTTTGGAAAATATGACTTTGAAAAATGAACTTGAGTATTTTTTTATGCCAGATTAAATAAACCAAAATGTTGTTAAGTTTCCTGATCACCTTGATAGCAGATGAAAACATGGGGAGTATCACAGCTTTCATCCGTCCACTCATGTAAAGCATTTTCAGTGACGCAGTGCCGATTACCGCCGCTGTTTGTTGGCCCAGTAGAGGTCCAGTGTCGGAACAAGCTGTGGCTCCCGTCGGACCAAATCCACGGCACTCGGTACAGACCGATCCAACTCATGTACTGGTTCTGTATCTTTCCTTTAGCTTTATCGTTTTCCTCCTGGTTCTCGATCATTGCCAAGTCAACGTAGTTTTCCCTGCAGTACGTTTGAGCAGAACTCCAGGTTTTCTGAGTTGGGATGTAAAAAAACTGCTTCACGTTTTGCCCTGTAACTGCAAAAGAATAAGAGTCAGTTAAACAATGGATTTCCCCAGGGGCGTGTCTAGATTTTTTATGTTAAGGGGGCCATGTTACAATGGACAGTGGACCAACGCTTACATAACAAAACTATTTATTTAACCAAACAAAAGCCACGGGTCTGTTTAGCATACAAGAACTATGCAGTACACTGCAAAAACGCAAAATCTTACCAAGTATTTCTAGTAAAAATATCTTAGTACAGTTAAAATAAGACAAAACAAATTTAGATGCTCCTATATCTTGCAGTAGTACGGTATATAGGAGCGTCCTTAATATTGATGAAAAAGTAATAGTTCCACTGGTAGATTATTTCACTTGTAACAAGACATTTTCCCATGTCATAAGTGGAACCAGTACTGTTATAAAACAATGTCAAAGAATTATTGACTTAAAACAAGCAACTATACTATCTTGCTGAGAAGCTACTTGTTAGATTTGTCTTATTTCAAGTGAACTAAAATATTTGAATTAGAAACTAAACCAAAAATACTTGGTAAGATTTGGTGTTTTTGTTGTTTAGTTAATTATCTGCTTTTTGGTAATCAATCTATTGGTGCTAAAAATCTAAAAACATTATTTTGACTGTCAACATTTGATGTTTTTTGTGTTTTTAATACATTCAATTAAACAAATGATTTACTGTCTTTGTTAAAAGATGATTGGATAAATGAACAATCAATTTTAAATTTATTTTCTGTATTGTTGACTCATCAAAGGTTTGTTCTTCAGGTTTAGGAGTTTTTGTGTTGAATCTTATACATCATTTAAAAATCTTCACAAACAAGAAGCATTACTTTGAAAATAGGTGAAAATGGGACTAAAAATTCACTAAAAAGCAGAATTAAAACAACTGTGAACAAATACAGGATGAAAGGAAAAATAAAGAAATGGGGGATGCAGATTTAAAATATTTTTGCTTTCTGAAGGCATTAGTTTCTTTAATATTTACTAAGAACTGCAGGTAAAATCTATAAAACTTATGGTTTCTCTTACCATTGTAACAAATAAATGTGGATAAAGTTGAACAATCTGCATCTGTCCATATTCCATAATAGTACAAATTTACACACATCTCATTTGCCGAGTAGAAATCTGGATTAATGGGAGACCACGACTTGTAACCAGTTTTACTGGTTTCTCCAGTTGCAGACCATCTCCAGGAGTTGGGCCCGTTGCCCAGTGCAGATTTCCAGGCATTCGGATC
This sequence comes from Brachyrhaphis roseni, assembly GCA_903066815.1. Taxonomy (NCBI): domain Eukaryota; kingdom Metazoa; phylum Chordata; class Actinopteri; order Cyprinodontiformes; family Poeciliidae; genus Brachyrhaphis; species Brachyrhaphis roseni. The sequence continues at coordinate 41,609 of CAEFZY010028051.1, forward strand.
ATCCCAGAGTCCGATCCAGGCCGAGGAATAGGGGAAAGGAGCTTGTAGACTGTTTATGTCGTCCATGTTTTCAAATGTTGCCAGGTCGGTGTAATGATCCCTGCAGTACTGCTGAGCCTCAGTCCATTTCATCAGCTGGTTGACGTAGAAGTACCAGCGTGGAGGAAACTGGGAGCAGGACCCGAGGCAAAGTCCTGAATATGACAAAATAGGATTTCAATTATGGTTCTTTAAGGATGTATTCATGCCCAACATAGTGGGACAAACACTGCAAAACACAAAATCTTTCCAAGTATTTTTGGTTTCTAATGCAAATAACTTGGTTCACTTTAAATAAGACAGTCTAGTAAATTTTCAGAGCTTGTTTAAGTAAATAATTCCTTAATATTGATTAAGTAAGCTCAATACGACGGGAGAAACGGACGACAACAGCAGGCGAATGTTTCCACAACACACGGTTGCAACAACAGCAGCAAAAGTTGAATATTTGATCTATCTATTGATTGATTGCTTCCATTGTTGTGTTCCTTGATCTTTCTGGGGGGGGTTTCCTACATTTCTCTAACCGGCCTCTTAAACCATCACTGAAAAATTACATTGTTCATCTTTTAGACTGTTTGGAGGAGGGGAGTCAAAATTTTTGTTTTGGGCCAAATCAAGATCATGAAGGCTCTTAAAAGGGCCGGTTGCACCAAAATGTATGATAAAACCTGTTCTCAAACTGTTAAAATATAAATTAATTCTTAAAATTAAATGATATTTAATTACTGAACATATTTTCAGTCCCTCCAGGAGTTTGTGATTCTTTTTGTAATTTTTGCAATAAAAATCAAAGTGTTTGTGGTGCTAATTTGGAAATATTTGCGATATTTGTGCTTATTTATGATGATAAATGTGACTTTTTATTACTTGCTGCATAGATCATGGACTATAATCTGACATCAATTAAAGCTGATGCAGCTGTTTAACACAAGTAAGAAAGTTCTTGACAATTTTTGAGAAAAATCTACACTAAACTCCCAATTATGGATTAGCGTAAAAAAAGTGCGGGGATTTGTTGACTTTTGCATAAATTTTTACAATAATTTGCAACAAACTGGATCGACTGATATAATTTGGCAGTAAGCAGATAAAAACTGCATTGATTTGACTGATTACATAATATTTAAGCTGACTTAGTAAGTCTAGAATCTAGAGGCCCATATAAACAGCTACGGCGGACCGGATTTGGCCCATGGGCCTCGAGTTTGACATATTTGCTGTAAAGAGAGCTGAGATGTGACATAAAAAAAGAACTAGTTTCTCACAAAAAGTGACTTTATAATCACTTGTAAACCATTTCTGATGAAAACTTTAAACCTTGAAAGAAAATCTCTGTTTAGTGTTTCAAGCCTTTCAAGTTTATCGTTCTTACCAAAGAGGAGGAGAACCGCAGTCAATTGTTGGTTCATTGTTGATTTTTCTGCAGAAAGTGGAAACACAAATTTCAAAGGTTCAGTAACTGAGAGAAGAAAACAAAGTATGAAAACATTAAATGATCAAAAACATGAAGGTTTTATGAAGTTCACATCTAGATGGAAAATTTCCATAAAATCAAGCTAAGCCTAATTTATTTCTCCAAAACTTAGTGTCTGCTTTACGTATCAAAAGTTATTATAACTATCTAAAATACGGCTTAACTGATAGTCTGCAACATATAATGAATTATACTTACTGGTCGGAGTGCAGCTGATTGGTGTTGTTGACCTGAGATCTCGGTTTTGTGGATAAAAAAGGAAGATGAGGCTGAAGTAATCCACACTGGATAATGAAATTTACATAGGCAAAGTTTTACTTAGTAAGTTATGGACACCAAATGTCCCCCTTTCCTGTCTCAACTTGGACAGATCATTGCACAAAGTTTCAATTATTACAGATAGAAAAGTCTGGGTGTGGAACCTGAACGTCCAGAGTCACATAAAGACGGTTACAAACTCAAGACTTCTGTCACCTGAAGAGCAGTTCCAGGATCACTAATGTTGCAGCAAGATCTAGAGAAACTCATCCATGTGTTTACCTTTATTACCTTTAGTAACATCAATTAGTGTCTTCACAAGTTTGCACCACAAACGTCCAGAAAACTGCAGAACAGTTGAAGCACTGAGTTCCTTAAAAAGCACATATTTAGAGTTAACTTTGACTCGTAGTAAGTGAAACATTTATCGCCATTGTTGATGTGAATTGATGATTTTGATTATGGCTTTTGACCAGATGTAATGTTTATTGCTTGTTCAATTGACGTTTTTATCCTGTAAAGCTCTTTGAACTGCACTGTTTCTGAAATGTGTTTTACAGATAAACTTAAATCAACATGATTTGACATAACCTGAAAAAAGAAGTAATTATATTGGATGTTTTATTTTTTGTTCAACTCAGCATTGATCAACTAACATTTTATTACTTTGACATGCAAATACATATAAATATACACAGGACTAATAGAGTGGAGGATTAGTGCACAATTTAAGGAAAGGAAAATCATATCCATTTGTATTTTTATAATCATTTGTTTAAGCAAAATTCCCCTGCAGGACAATTTTGCTATAGTTTGTTACTGGAAAACAACCCATTTCTAGTTGACACCAGTGATATTAGTGCTTGTAGAAGCTAAAACATTTGGTTTATGTCTGGATTTTACTGACCAAAGTTCAGTCAGACTTTTACTTCTCAGTTCTAGGAAGCTTGTTACCAAAAAAACTACAGTAGTTTTGAATCAAAATGCAAAATCAGCGGAAAGCGCAGCGACTCAGACCTTCAGGGAGGATCAAACCTCGGAGGAATGTACAAATGAGGCTTACGATATTTTCATATGCAAAGTTTGGCTTTGGTGAAAAGCTTAACCTTGTTTTTACAACTTTGACATATTACAATGAAATAAATCTCTCCTGAAAGTGTGGTTTAATGATGTTAAACATGTAAAAATAATAAAGGTAACCCACTGTTCTTCCTTGAACAGATTAGGATAGATCTGTGGGCATTACATTTCTTTGTGTTCATTACATCTTTGTGCACAAAATCATTCTTATGTAATGAGATTTCAGTCTGGTCAGCTGACCAAACTCTCTAGAACTAGGTAACGGCACAAAAGCACCTTGAGGTCAGAAGTTCAAATTCAAAAATACTTTATTGATCCTAAAGGGAAATTAAATGTTGCTGTAACTCATATTAATATTATGATATTTGATAATACATCAAACTTAAAAACTATCGGTATCGGTATTGGAATCGGTGATACTGCCCCTCGGATCAACACCGAAATGTGCAGCATCACTGACATCAATTTGTTTGTTGAATTAAGTTTTACAGCAAAAGCAATGTGGAAATAGAAAGGATTTTTAAATTGCCACAGAAAAAATGTTTTGAGTGAATAAAAGTTGGAGCTTAAAGTTGCTGCTTCCCAACTGTAGCGGCCTCTTGGAATAAACAGCCAGACGCAGGGAGTTCCAAACGGGTGCAGTTTAATCCTGACTTTTCTTAGACACCGTGAAAACTGTAGCATGAAATAAAAAGATACATAGTTGTTGGACATGCTTAGCTCTTGTATAAAATTAACACAATGTCCACACATACAAAATAAAAAATACGTTGTGTCCTTAACTCGCCAGCACACAGTTTCGTTTTTAAACAATAAACTACTGACGCTTTACTACTTATTAAATAAACAACTAATATTTCTTAACACAAATCACAATTGCGCATTCATACCTCATTCTGCTTTCCAAGGGCGCTATTTTACAGATTTTCTTCGGTTTCTTTGAGGTTTTGACGCTGACTCATCGTGGTTAGCAAAAACAGTAAGTGCATAACACAAAACACACGAAGAAGAAATCTACCGTTTTTCAAAACAAAAGCACAAATCAACCACTAGGTGTCACTGTTGGACAAATGAACAAGAAAGAGAATGTCACCATTTAGTAGCCATTTACA
>CAEFZY010028052.1:0-49360 GCA_903066815.1 Brachyrhaphis roseni
AGTAAACGGTTGCCTGGGTTCTTCACCAGTCAATGCTTTATGGGAGAGTGGCAATGAGAAAACTACTGTTGAAGAAAACTCATATCAAGGCTTGACTAGCGTTTGAAAAAAAAAAAAAAAAGGCACTGGTCAAGTGGAAGAAACTTCTTCGGTCTGATGAGAAATGAAAAGGGCTGTGTAGTCAATCACCAGGCCACCTGACAAGAGTTTGAGCAGTTTTTCAAATAACTGAGTAAAATGGCATTGCCCAGATGTGAAAGCCTAACTATATCTACACAGATTCCATTCTGTGATTGCAGCCAAAGGTACAGCTACTAAATACCAATTTGTAATCACTTATTTTATATAAAATATTTTTTCATTATTTTGCAAAAGTCTGTTTTCATTTACATTTTTTGTACCTTTTGTTAAAAATTTTGTTCTTCATGATTTATGAAGTAATAAAAAGGGTGAAACAACCATTGGGGGTGAGTACTTTTCATAGGTGCCATCTTTCAAATTACAGTTACCTGGAGAAATGTATGGCCTTCTGACCTGCAACCTTAAAGTAGAAATTGGTGGTGTGCCTCATCTCATCAGTATGTCCCGTTTCCTCTATCCAGTGACCAATCGGGTGGCAGTACACTCCGTTCACCACATTTCTCTCATCATATAAACAATGCCTGTCATGACTTGATCCACTACCTATGAACAGACAAGACCACAGTTTTTTGCTTTTATTAAAGGACACTTATATTTCAATTCTCTGATAGTGCATCCAATCAAACACCAGTCACTCTGTCGAGCTATTCCATTGAAAAGAAACACAAATGTCCAATAATAGGACGCAGTATGAGTCTTGATGCATTTCTGCAGGTTTTTAATTGTAAAAAAAAAATCATAGCTTACACAAATGTCTTTGACTAAAACAATTGCAAGGCTTGATAGTAACCACAAGCAGTTCTTATTTTTCTGACACTGATAGTCATGAAGCCAAAAATTAAAACGTTTTGAACAACTCCTCAATAAAGAAACACACAGGTTATTAAATAAAATACATAAATGAATTCCTTTATCTAAGAATATTAATATTTTCAGGTGTGCTTGGAAACGTTATTTTAGCTTCAATGGGAAAAAAAGATAACAGTTAATTCGTGTGTGTTAAATAATACATTTTCAAATTATCCAAGACACTTTGCTGCCATCATGTGGCTGTAAGTATGTATTACATCACATGCACTACTTGTGCAGACATGGAGACGTACTTATTTTCTCTCTATGCTAAGATAATATGACATTGGTTTCAGTCCTTTCGGTGTGTTGTGTTGCTGCATCTATGTAAATCGTTGCGTACCTTCCCAGATAAAGGTGTCCCGGGCCTTTTTGATAAACTTGAACCACAGAGAGTCTTTGAACGGCTCGGCCAGCTCCACTTCGCCGGTCCACAGACACGGTTCATCTGGTGACGGCAGCTTCTGCGAAGCCTTCATCCGAACCGCCCTGTTCGGGTCCCAGTGACCCATTTCCTCACGCGAACCCAGAACTAAAACCTCCACGTCCGAGGACTCCGGAGTCAGAACGACACCGAATCTGAACAACATATTAGCAGCTGTAGCTAATCGTCTCTATATCATGTCCTCAGTTTGAAAGCGTTTACTATGGTACGAACAACAGGAATGTTATAGCTGTTCTGTAAATCCGTGAGGGACGCAGACTGTGATCCTAAAATAGTCAGGCCCTGTGATGGTACGTTTGGCATCAAAGATATGGTATAGATGCAGACGGCTCACTCTCTCAGAATCCCGAGGAACCAATCATGGGCCACATCACTTTAATGTAAGTCGAGCTCGGAGAGAAAACAGAAACTAATGAGGAAAGCTTCTGCATATCGACGCCTATAACAAGCATCGCAGAGGCGTCCAAAGGTTCTTTAAGGCCTGAGGACCAGACTTTTTCTCTCTTCTAAAGCTGTTTTCTTTCTTTTATTTTAGCTCAAATCACAATTGCTTAGAACAGGACTGAAATATTATTAAACTAAGTAGTAAATTGAAGGAATTAATTTCAGTCCTCTTTTCAGAAGAAAGTGTTCTTCTGAAAAGAGAACAGCAATTCAAGACAGATCTTGTGGATCTATTACTTATAAAACAAGAAAACCCCCGAAAAAAACAAAAAAATACTTGGCAAGATTTTGTGTTTTTCGAGTTATATAATTAGATATATTTTAAATTAGCTACTAATGTGTAATTGCAGCGAGACTGTGTGAAAGAATGGAAAATAACTTATTGTAGATTTAACAATTTTGATCTCTACTATTTAGGTTGTAAAGAAATTAGTCTCTTGCATACTATGCATTCCTCAATCTGTACATCGAGTTTTATTTTTTTAAACCTCGTGTATTTATTTTTTTTAAACCTCGTGTATTTATCTTGAGAGATTGAAATGTCTTTTTCTACTTTGAAAAATACATTTCATCAGACTCTGTAGATCCTAATCAGTATGACTCTGTTCCAGCTTTGCTCTCCAGAAAGCAAGCCTACAGTACATGTTTAATAAAAAGCACTCACAGTTAGAAGAAGCTTTTGAGGAACACTATTTCCTTGGCTCTAAAATGTTTTTCTTTACATTTTTATGTAAGTTTAAGCATTAAAAGAACAATGCTGTCCAAACTAAGTTAATTGGTTCATTTCTTGAGTTTTGTGCTTGTTTTGGGCTAATAAAACCCCAAAACTCAGTTTCTCAGAACATTTGATCAAATAAGACAAATAAAAATAGATTTTTAATGCAAAAATGTGGGCCTTGTAAAAGTATTCTCATCTATTGAACAGCATATGGATTAAGTTCTTGGATATGGCTTCTTTTGCATGAATTACTAGATCAATAGTTGAAACTCCACTGAGCCATCTGAGTTTGTCAGCTAATCAAACAGTGATATGATGATGATCGTTAAAGTTATTGGTACTTTTGGTATTCTAGGCGGCTCTCAAGTCCTGCTGGAGGTGCAATTAGAAGATTGACAAAGCTTCTTTGTAAAGAGAAGCATGGTGTCCTGCCAAAAATATAAGAAACTTGGTAAACAGAATGCTTTGAACTTGATAAAGAGGACCAGGACCAGCAAAAGCATGTCATTGGAGCCTGGCATAGCAAAGCATAGGAGGCATTTCAATGCCTCCATGGAATGCATGGAAGGTACCTATTACTCTACCCCTCAAAATAACTGCCACTTCCTTTCACCCTTAATGCAGCCCGTACAGCTGCACCCCCACAATATATCAAAACAGGCGACTGGATCTCAGCATGCGGACTATTAATTCTGTTGGCATCTCGAGTAACCATGGAGATGTAATTAGTGAAAAAAACTAGCCAGTCAAACCAAAACAAATTCTGACTGACACTGTTTGTGCCAGTTAGATTCAAACAGAAATGTTTTATAATATATTTACTAAAACATAATGACAAAAAAAATCATTTTCTGCAAAATTCACCAACTGCACAATTCTTAAATAGTAAGTAGTGTAAGATAAGTAGTACTTCAAAAGCAGAATAAGCCTTATGTTTTTTGAACAATAACAATATTTGTTGTTAATCTGTTGCTAAGAGATGAGTGTGTTTTTGATAACCAGGTGTCCACAAAGTAAACATCTGATTTTTTTACTTTTGCAAAATTTACCAACTCTAAATTTGTTACACAGATAAGCAGTATTCAAAAGAGCTTACGTTTTATAAACAATAATAGTACTTACTAACTTGGTTTTTAGAGATGAGCGTTTTTTTCCCCTGGTAACGAACTGCCACGAAGTATAAATCAAATTCCTACTTTTGTGTTGAATGTCTGTTTTATAACATACATACTACCAATAATAAAAATAAACAAAAAAAACATTTTCACTTTTTTGAAAAATTCACCAAATGCACAATTCTTGTTAGGTAGTGTAAGATAAGTAGTATTTCAAAAGAGCAGAAGAAGTCATGTTTTTTGAACAATAACAATATTTGTTGTCAATCTGTTGCTAAGAGATGAGCATGTTTTCTGGTAACCAAGTACCGCAAAGTAAACATCTGATTTTTACTTTTGCAAAATTTACCAATCTAAATTTGTTGTGTCTTAGCAGATAAGCAGTACTTCAAAAGAGTTTATGTTTTATAAATAATAATACTACTTACTAACTTAGTTTTTAGAATTAGCGTTTTTTTTCTTGGTAACGAACTGCCACGAAGTATAAATCAAATTCCTACTTTTGTGTGGAATGTCTATTTTATAACATATTTACTAGCAATGATAAAAATAAAGAAAATACATTTTCACTTTTTTGAAAAATTCATCAAATGCACAATTCTTGTTAGGTAGTGTAAGACAAGTAGTATTTCAAAAGAGCAGAAGAACTCTTATGTTTTTTGAACAATAACAATATTTGTTGTCAATCTGTTGCTAAGAGATGAGCACGTTTTCTGGTAACCAAGTGCCACAAAGTAAAGATCTGATTTTTACATTTGCAAAATTTACCAATCTAAATTTGTTGTGTCTAAGTAGATAAGCAGTATTCAAAAGAGCTTACGTTTTATAAACATTAATTGTACTTACTAACTTGGTCTTTAGAGTTAGCGTCTTTTTTCCTGGTGACGAACTGGCACGAAGTATAAATCAAATTCCTACTTTTGTGTGGAATGTCTGCTTTATAACATATTTACTACCAATGACAAAAAAACATTTTATCTTTTCTGAAAAATTCACTAACTGCATAATTCTTGTTAAGTAGTATAAAATAAGTAGTAATTCAAAAGAACAAACAAAATCTTATGGTTTTTGAAAATATCTGTTGTTAATCTGTTTCTATGAGATGAGCGAGTCCTGGATACCAAGTGCCATGAAATAAATATCTGAGTTTTACTTTTGCAAAATTTTCCAACTGTAAATTTCCTGTCTACGCAGATAAGCAGTATTTCAAAAGAGCTTATGTTTTACAAACAATAATATTACTTGTTATTAACTTGGTGTTAAGAGATGAGTTGGGGTTTTTTCTGGTAATGAACTGCCATGAAGTATAGGATTAGAATAATAATATTAGCCTGTATTATCTGAATGGTGCAGGTCCATGATAGTCAACATGCTTGTTTTTTAGTCAAACTTTATTACCATAGCAACGGAACACAGAGCAGGGCAGAGCAGCTGATTAGGACTACAAAAATGCATTACTGTAGTTCTAACTATGGCAGAATACTCAGTTAAAACAGAGGCCTGAGCTGCCATTTACAACTTCTTGCTGTTTTGGCCAGTATATAACTGATTTAACCCAAGCACTGTTACTCATAGGATTAGTGTAGCCCTTTTAAAATAAAGCTTACTGAAAATTTTAAAATAAAAGCCTGAATATTCCTCTCAGGCCTTTCAGAAGAACTAACTACTTCAAACAGTTAGAATTATGTCTCTCCTTGTGTGTCTCACTCACATGACAGTTGAGCTGCTCTTTAGATCTACAATGACTGAAGGTTAGAACTACAACATGGCAGAACTGTCACTTTCTACTGAGGAGGACTAAGCTGGACGTTAGAGCTACTTGTGTTTTGGGAATTTTATAACTGATTTTATCCAACCGTTGTTACACATGGGATTACTGTGGCAATTTAAAATTAATCTTAATGAAAATTTCAAAATAAAATCCCTGACAATGTTTACATCAGACATTTGCTCTTTGGGGCCTTATATAACTGGTGCCAACGACCCCCAAATGTTTTCCCTCTGCTGCTGCTATCCCCCAAGGCTCCTGGTGCCAACGACCCCCAAAGATCCCGTTCAGAAATTAAAAAATCCACGGTGGCACCCAGTATCGCAATGTTCCCGATTTATACATGTTGACGAATACATGCCTGATTCTTTGGAACATTGATGGTTTCTCTTCTGGGCTTTCTTTTTTGGACTCTTCTGGGCTCTCCTCTGGGCTTCCATCTTCGGTCTCTTCACTTTCTGGGACATCCTCAGATTTTGCTGCCACCCTGGCATTAATGGTTTGAAGTTTAGCCTTTAAAGCAACAACTTCTTCTTGGAGCTCAACATTCTCTGCTTTAAGCGATTCCACTTCTTTACACTTCTCTGTCAAAGAGGCCTCTGCGTTCTCTCTTACTGTTTTAACTGTCCGTTCGAGGACCACATTTGATCTGACCACTGCAGCATAATCGCTTTCTAGTCTCTGAATTTTTGATTTGGCCTCCTCTAAGTCTAAATCAAAAGTCCTAAGTTTTTTAAGATCTTCATTTTGAGTTATAAGCAACTAATTTTCTATTTCCCAGCTCCTGGCATTGTTGTTTTGGCTTTGAGAGAAGCGCTCAATTTTCGCCCTCAAATTTTCTACTGCTGTTTGTAGCTCCTCATTCTCTCTCTTAAACTTCCTGCAGCTCTTCTTTAAAATTTCTATTTTTGCCAGCAAGAAATCATTTTCTGGCATTGCAGTTGCTTTTACCTCTGCCACAAAGAAATCCTTCTGTGCCATTGCTCTTGCTGTCTGTGGAGATGAGTCTGAAACTGAAGCTGCAAATGAATTTCTCGCAAGACAGTGCATTAGCATTAGCCTTTTCCCTAAAGCTTTTAGCTATTTTTCTTACTTATTAGCCATGTTTAGGACACTGAATGTCCTAAACATAAAATAAGACAATATTCTAATGATACCCCACATGCTCCCAACAGCATTTAGGCTTACATTAGCATTTTGGCTAATTTTAGCTTAAATACTAATTTTAACATACTAAATGGTGCAAGCCCATGTTAGGCAACATTCTTGTGATTCTCCACATGCTACTTTGTATTTTTTTAGCATTGATGCTAATTTGTAGCATCAGAACGCTGGGTCCAAACCGACAGGCACACTTTGGTTAGCCCTGGTTAAATTTCTTCAGAAATTTTCTAGTTACTAACAGTAATTCATTTCTACCTGTTGGATGCAATTCAGCTGGTATAGTTACAGAAAAATGGTATTAATGTGTCTTTATGTATCTTAAACAAATAATAATAAACTAACAATGTGACATTCATAGGCTGTACGTGATGACTCTTAAAACCCTGAATCTTTTAAATTGCACCTAAAATCAGGATCTTGAACAGCCAGCTTTTTTAGCAAATAACTATTGTGGCTCCTTGTGGAGGACATCACAGTTAATGATTGTTTTCTGAACAGTTGTCTAGTCATAAATCTTTACAAAGATTGTGCGGGCCACTACATGGTCAAAACATAACATTTCTGTGTTGAAAATGTGTTTTTTTCCTGTTTGTGATGATGGGCTTTAAATCTCTAATCTCAACTGGGAAAAAAATCCAACCCGCCTAATACTTGTCTTTTGGTTGAATTGTTTATAGGGGCGTGTTCAGTGTTTCTCAAACTTTGGTCTTGACAAAGAGCCAGTTTGGGTCGAAACACAAACTAACTTTATTTCTGCTGTGGTGATGATAAATCAAGCAGTCCTTCATACATCACCACAGAATTAACTTTTGAAAAATTTTAAGTGATAAATCAGGTTTTGGACAAAAATTTGGCAAGAAACGTGCAAGATTAATTTTCCCTTTGAGACCAACTACACAGCTTCTAGCTATGAATGGGTTGAAGCAGTCTGGCTACCACCAGGTAAACTTTACTAAACATGTTACTTTTCTGGTAGAACAGCCTTCCTTCACATTCCTCCATGATGTATTTAAGGCAAAGGTGAAGAGTCGCATTTTGAATTAGTCTTGAGGCTGACTTAAACCAGACAGGTATGTGTTTATTGAGACTTCATAGTTTTTTTTTTAGGAGAATTATCATTCAGATTAAGAAACTTAATATACTTTCATTTAGACGTTTGAGTTCACAGTTTTGTTTTTCTTCTGGACAGCTGCCTTTAAGAAACAATGGCTGAATACAAACTGGAAGTGACAACTGGTAACATGAAGCATGCAGGAACAACAGACAACATCTATGTCATCTTGTTTGGGTCAGAAGGGCAAAGTGAGCGCACAAAGTTGGACAATTCTGGGATCGACTTTAAAGCTGGGAAGGCAAGTTGTATTCTTGCACGGTTTATGATTTTTTAAAACAGGTTAATCAAGTTTTCAAACAATGATGGACTGGTCTTGTGACTCTTGTGTTTTCCTTTCTTTGAACGTTTGTCATTTTACACACCTTTCTTTTACCTTTAATATATTAATATAATTGGAAACTGATACTTTTAGGGGTGTGAACTATTACAGAACAGAGTGAAGAAAATAAGTATTTAATCCCCTGATTTTCTCACCTTCATCGCTTACAGTCTTTTATGTTTTAGTTTCATTTATAGTAATAGAATGTCACATACACACCCAGAAAGAAATCCAGCACATAATATTTAGAACATCCTTTAAATGTTGTGAAAAAGATAAGTATAGTTGGTAAAATAAGTATTGATCACAATAATGACTTTCTCAGGAAATATAGTTATAATAATGTTTCTACAAACAAGACATTTACACCAGTTGTTGAGAACAATTAAAGTAATCCACGCGTACATGAAAACAAAAGCAAATTACCTCACACATAAAAATAAATAAAGTCTTCACAGCAGAGGCTCAAATACTATTTTCCTCATAATAAATGTAATACTTTGGTCTAATTGCATTAGGTCAATACATAGAATTTTTTTCTTGTTTTCTCAGACAAGGACATACACAGTCAAACCTGCCTCATCTCTGGGGAAACTTCTGTTCATAAAGGTGGAAAAAGATCCTCTTTTCATCTTCCCAGAAAACGAGTGGTACTGCTCCAAAATCGTAGTGACGGCTCCGGAAGGGGACACAATTGTTTTCCCCTGCTATAGATGGATTTCCAGAGGTGAACTTGTGGAGCTCAGAGGAGGAAAAGGTCTGATTCAAATGTAACCTATTTTAAATGATACCACTACATAATAGAACTTGTACTTTACCTGTAATGGATACTTTCCAGAACTTACAAAGCATTTTTGGGAACTATAATGCCAAGTATCAGTTATTTTCCTGTAAACTTTGCAGGAATCTTTGAGGCATGCTCTATATTTAAAGAAATAGATGAGTAAGTTCAGCAAAAGAGGAAGATAAATTCCAGAAAAGTAATGATAAAGTTTTATGAAAGTTTTTAAAATGAGTTTTGAAAAAGTTTCTAAAAAGAAAAATCCAAAGGAGCACCTGGTTAATTCTGGGAAAGTATCAGGTTAGTTCGGGGATATTAATCAGCAAATTTTATAAAAGTTTTTCTAGGTACTAGGAAGAAATGGGTAAGTAGCCAGTATGTACTATAAAAGTAGCTGGTATGTTCAAAGAAAGTAAAAAGTTAATTCCGTTAAACTTCCAAAAGCTACAGGTTCCAGAAATAATCTATGTTCTGGGAAAGTACATACTTATGTAGTGCCACCAAATAAATTTAAAATAACTGATGCTAATCTATTCATACATGGGTAATAATTAATTTGAATGTACCGTAATTGTTTTTAAATCTGGAAGCCATGACAGTTTTTGAGGAGGAACATTCCCTGCTGACTGATCTTCGAAAAAGAGAACTAGAACTTAAAAAGAGTTTATACCAGTAAGTTTCCATTACACTTTGTCACAGGAGCTAGTCTGAACAATCTTTAAAACTTCTTTTTCTGTCTAAGGTGGGAGATTACTGATGACAAGTTGCCACATTCCAGTCACTTTAAAGACATATCTGAGCTCCCTGCAGAAATTTGCTTCTCTTTGTCCAAATCAAAACAGGTTCAATATACAAAAAGAATGATGTGAGTCAAATATTACAACATCATCATCATCACAATCTCCTTCTGTTTTAAAACTGATATGTCTGCACTGATTTACACACATTTGTTTTAGCGGCTCTGAACTGACATTTAAAGGACTGGCTGGATCCCACAAGAAATGGAAAGACATCGATGACATGAAAAACATCTTCTGGTTCAAAAAGACAACACTATCAGGTAAATCACACCATTTCAGTAAAAATGACATGGTTTTTGTACATTCCCCCTGTCTGATATCTTTAAACAAGGAGATTAATCGATCCTTTACACTGAAGTGCTTGCTTGCAAACAATGTAAATTTGTAAATACCCGTACTAAGAAAATCCTAGTGAGACATACAAACTTTATTTTGTATGTCCAGTCCAGTCCAGCTTTTTTTTTTATATATATATATATATATATATATATATAAAGATTAATCAGATTCACTATGACTAATGTAATATGTATGCCCAACAACAGAAAATCTACATACATACATATGTGCAGAGCACAGCTAACAGAGATCAAAAGACTAATCATTATTTTGTACATGCACTAATTTGGACATTTAGAAAATCACTCAAAGATGATGTAACAAGGGGCTACTAAGACTTTTTTTTTTATTACTCTGCTATAAGATAAAATAATGTCATTTATTTTTACTCGTATTTTTTCCAGAGTATGTTTCACAGCACTGGAAGGAAGATGACTTTTTTGGATTCCAGTTTTTGAATGGAACAAACCCCAATGTGATAAAGCGCTGCTCCAAACTTCCCCCAAACTTTCCAGTGACTGATGAGATGGTAAAACCTTTTCTGGAAACTGGAACCACTCTGGAAAAGGAAATGGAGGTTCAAAAGACTATTCATGGACTCACATTTATCTTTAATGATCCACAGTATTTAGTCAGTTTCTCCAGAGGTTTTCCTGATTCTAGCATTGTTTTTTGTCCTACATAGAAAGGCAATGTATTCCTGTGTGACCAGAAGATAATGGATGGAATTCCAGCCAGAATAAAGGATGGAAATCCTATGTATGCGACAGCCGGTTTGTGTTTGTTCTACATGAACCCTGAGAGGAAACTGATTCCAATTGCGATACAGGTAATGGCCTGATGTGAAAGCCAGCTCTGTAACGAGATTGTGAACAGAATGCAGTTTAGCTAACTGGAATTTCTCATTATGACCATTATCTTATTTTTTTGGTAACAAAACTGTGTCGCATGAAGGAACAAAAGTTACAGTGATGAGACACCAGCGTCACGGCACTCATCTTAGCACAACCAATCAATTCAGATGTGTTTAGTCAATCAAAAAGTTCCTGAATGACACCAACACCAGGCAATAATCTACTTTTAAAACCCTTCATAAAATCTTTCATTTCAGCTGCATCAACAACCCTCTGAGCAGAACCCCATCTTTCTGCCGAGTGACCTGGAAACAGATTGGCTTCTGGCCAAGCTGTTTTTTAGGAGTTCAGACCAGATGGAATACCAGGCCGTCCATCATTTCATGAGCGTTCACTATCTGGCGGAAGTCTTTGCTGTTGCTACTCTCCGCTGCTTCCCATCTATTCATCCCCTTTATAAGGTATCAACCGATATAATACAGCTGACGGAGCAATGTTTTTAGTTTGACTTAATTTTTTAAAATACATTTTGGCTTTATTTATACAGCTGCTGATCCCACACTTCCGCCACACGCTACACATAAACATAGTAGCCCGTAAAACTCTTTTTGGGCCTGGTGGAGCTTTAAGTGAGGTACTGCAATTTAACATGCATCTCTAACACCACACTCCTATTTTGGCAATGAGAAGACATGTTTTATTGTCGAAGACTTACATGATTGAAGTGATTTTGAATAATTTTACTATGCCGGACTTTATGGTTAATAGAGCTCTCTTGGAGAGGAGGGGCTGACAGAGCTCATGAGAAGAGTGCTGTCTCAGATGACCTACAGCTCCCTCTGTGTGCCGGAGAATATCGCTGCTCGAGGACTGGAGACAATTCCCAACTTCTACTACAGAGATGATGCTTTGAAGGTCTGGAATGAAATCAGCAGGTAATGATTTGTTAAGCTATTGTACATTTTAAGCAAAAACATATTTCATCTACAATGTAAAAGTGATTGGTTCAGAGAAATATAAGAATGAGATATTACACAGAACATTTCAAGCATATTCATACACCCTGAAATTGTACATATTTTATTAGGTTGCAGTGGCATACTTTATTATAAATTATTAGTTTCCTGTACTTTGATTTGATCTCGTCTAGTCAGAATGCCTTTTCTATCAACCGATTAACTCTGAAAAGATTTCCTGTACCTGCTTAGTAAAAACTATCCCACAGGATAATGCTGCCACGACCATATGTTAACGTGAGGAACATGCTGTACACATTTTTTTTTCTGTGGTGTTCCCTACATATTTTGTGGCAAACTGTAACTGGGACAATTTCATGCTGTTTATTTGCTAACTTTTTCTGATAAACCTCTTCACAAAAGTGCTGCATCTATGCTCAGATTTTATTCTTGAAGAGTGGACATTTTTATTTACTAAATAGAGTAGCTGACTTGTGACGATACTTGGTTGAGCTGTACTGTATTTTGGGTTGTCAAAATAAGAATGAAAGGGCCTGAATATAAATACTTTCCATATTTTATGAATTTATTTGCACTTTTTTCACAATTGGGTTGAAAGAAAATTCCAATAAAATGCAATGCAGTTTGTGGTTGTTATGTGATAAAATTATGCATGTGAATACTTTTGCGGGGCGTTTTATTGCCAGAAATATACTGCAAAATATGACAGTCAGATGCATACTGAAGAAAAGATGAATTTGTAGTTTTTTCTACTTTTTTTCTTTTACTAGTTTTGTGAAGTCTGTGGTGGAGTATTACTATAACTCTGACAGCAATGTGTGCAAAGACTCTGAACTGCAAGAATGGATCAATGAGATATTCACACATGGCTTCCTGAAAAACACATCAGGTGAGTGCCAGACTAACCTATAATATTGGTTTTGATTAATATTTCTTTATAGCAGCAACATTTTTCAATGCAATGAGGTACAAGAAAAATCTTACTTTTGCCAAATACTGTCTGTAACATGTTGTTTTCATTGTTAAATTAGTTGGAGCTAAAACTATATACAAATTATGTAATAGGTTGTCCATCATGCTTTAACACTGTGGCTGAAGTGATCAAGTTCATCACCATGGTGATCTTCAGAGTGTCAGCACAACATGCTGCTCTTAATGATGGACAGGTGGGCAAACAAGATCTATACGACTGAAATGTTTAGGAAATAAAATGATCTTCTGATTGTAAAATAATAATAAAATATCCATACTAAATCAAAGATCAACCATTTGCAACTTCTATCATTTCACTTGTGTTTTTAACTAATGAAGAACTAATGAAAAAGTAAAACTTTTTCTTCTAGTTTGACTACAACTCCTGGATTCCCAATGGCTCCCTCTTGTTATGTAAACCTCCTCCCACCACTAAGGGGCAGTCCAGCATGCAGACGCTTCTGGAGGTTCTACCAAATATTGGAGACACAGTAAAGATTGTGTCAACTGTTTGGATTCTCTCAGACAAGTACACTGATGTGGTGAGTTTTATGTCTGTTCAGACTAGAATCATTATAATTCTAAAACTATTCTCCAAATGAACTGGTGTATGAGCCTTACTTAATGGCTTTTTTCTGACTGCAGGTTCCCTTGGGTACATACCCTGAGGAACATTTTGATGAGCCTGCCCTGAAGCAGATGATTAAGGAATTTCAAGCTGAGTTGTCTTACTTGAGTGAAGAAATTACAGCAAGAAATTCTCAGCTTAAAATACCCTACCCATATCTGAACCCTGCTGTTATAGAGAACAGTGTGACCATTTAGGAAACAAGGCCAGCAGATATACTTCTTTTCTTTTTTTTTTTAGCTGGCTTCCCCCGAAGGTTTTACGACTCTTTCAGATAATTGCATATATTGTGTCTATATTTTCTAGTGATTGCATTTTTGAATTATATTCATTTTTAATTTCTTAACTGTAAACATTCTCCGTGTTGCTTTGAAATTCTGTAATCCTGGGAACAAATCTAGGCTTTGGCTCCATCTGCCAAAAGCAGAATAACTGGGTTGAAAAAACTGTGAAGACTTTGTTTTTACTCCTGATTATGATATCTCTACAACTTTGTCTATTTCTTAAAGTACTCAATAAACAGAAAATGCAATAAAATGTTGAAAATCTAAACCCTATTCTAGATTTTTTATTTTTTTTTTTACGAATAGGTGACAACTTCACTAGCCCTAATCTAAAGTACAATACATTGGGACCAGCCATGGAAGAAACAAAAAAAGGGTTGAAATGCACACAGAAAACCTTAGGCAAAAGACTTTAGTGAATTATTAGCACTTGAGGTGAGATCCAAAGCAACTCAAAAAGAAGATAGGTGATAATTCACTAAGAAAAACTCTTAAGAGACTGGGGTAAGACAGCAGAAGAGAAAGAAATATCTATAAAAAATGTGTAAGAAAAATATTTCGGGAGAACAAAGTAACGAGGGTAGTGATAACAGTAATGAAGACCTCCATCGAGTGTGTAGGTCACTCGATTAAAACAACTATTGGAATCAATAAATGGCAAAAGAATTACAATGTGCTGCAGAGGGAATTTTGCAAATGTTCTCTAAAATCTCAAAGCTCCTTACTACTTTTCTTGCTGAAAATATCAAAATAGGTGACTTTTAATCCTTCCCGCACCCTCAAACAAAAAGGTATGTTTATAATTTAAAGGCTGTTCATTAGCTCATTTTTAAGTAACAAGAGGTTGAAAACACTGTGGTAAGGGAGCAGTGGTGACAGCTTTGATGGCTTTGATGGCTAGAGCAAAGCAAGCATCCTCAGGTGGACAGGAATGAGCCGTCCGGTCTGTTCCCCAGGATTCCAAGAAGCTTTTTTTTGTAAAACCAGATGCAGAATGTGATAAGTAGGTATGTGATGTAATCTTGGAAACTTACTGGCAACACACAAGACAAAAAAATCAGCACTCATTAAGATAGCAATGTGTGTAATAATAGTAAACCCCCACCACCTATATAGGAAATGTTCTCTTTCAATTCCTCTGCAATCTATTGCCACATCAGAAAAAAAAAAACAAAACATTACCTACAGTAGTTTTATTATGGGTGTTCATAGCAGATTATTTAAGCCCAGATAAAGTTCACAAATAAGAAGCTGGAATTTAAGGGACCTGCTATTGTGAAAAATTACACGTGAATTATGTAATTTATTTCATGAAAATAAATTTGTGAGCAAGATTCCCTTTGCCATTTATGTTTCTATGATACAGAATTACCGTACATATTGGAGTTAATTAAAAGTGGCCCAAGAAGGGGCCACTGGAAAACCCCCACAATTAATTTTTTTAACCCAGGTTTATGATTACATAATGATGGAAAGTAATTCCTTTCTGCCAAATAAAATATAAACAAGTTTAGCGCAGTACTAGATAATCCCACTCATTTTACTATTCCGTTAATCAGAGTGTTAGGATCAATTGAGATATACAAACATCAAGCCAGAAGTTCTGCACCTATTAAAATGTATATTATTACCAATTCAGTCTCACTGGTTGGACTTATTTGGATAAAGCCTCTTTTTTCAGGGAACTGTCGAGTATCTGGTCTTGCTTGTTTATTTTTCCTTGAAAATGCAACAAAGAACACGTCTTACTACTTCTGTGAATTTAGTAACCTAAAACTGATTGCCATCACTAAATTCTAGAAAAATCCTAATTAGTGCCGCAGGGTGAAACATCCAAGTATAAAAGGCAGAGTGAGACATGCTTCCAACTGAACTGAGAAATAGATCCTTCTGGGCTCTTCTGGTTTCCCAGATAAACTGGCATGTGGTCTCTACAATGTTGATCAATCGGGTAATTAAAAGTTTTATTTTTTTGCACTTATTAAATGTTAAGAACTGCTCTCAGTGAAAAACTATGTTTTCTCTTCTTAAAGTCTGACCATTGCTGCAGTTTTGCTTCTTGGTATGTTCATCTTAACTACACTTCACATTTTCATTGTTCAAAACACACAAAAAG
This sequence comes from Brachyrhaphis roseni, assembly GCA_903066815.1. Lineage (NCBI taxonomy): Eukaryota > Metazoa > Chordata > Actinopteri > Cyprinodontiformes > Poeciliidae > Brachyrhaphis > Brachyrhaphis roseni. The sequence goes on from CAEFZY010028052.1 coordinate 15,829, forward strand.
TTTGTTCTGTGGGCCATCACTAACAAACAATATTCTGATTAAATTTAACAGCTCATGTAGGTCAGAGTGCAAAAGGTAAGACTCCCTTCCTGGGTTTATGAAAAACCACTAGACCTGCAGTTTTATGTTTCTTTGGTTTCAAATAACTTTTACACCATCATCGATTTTAGCTGAAAAATTAACATGCATAAATTTCTTTCCTCATTGTAGCTATTACTGTTAAAGGAATGATCCCAGCAGACAAGACGGGCCAGACTTTCTATGGGTAAGATGGCTTAAAAGAGAAAATAGTATCACACACAAGAAACATCCCCTTGATAGAATGGTTAGCTGAAAAGTTTTCTTTATAAAGTCACTTGATAATTTTTTTCACTTCTCAACATACTTAAAGTTAGCAGCCAAATATTTATGAATACATTAACAAATAAATCAAATTAAGTTATTTAAATTGTTATTTAAGTTGGTAGACTATGTCTAAAACTAATTTTAGACATTAAGGCTTTGCATATAACATACTATGCTGTCTAAAAGAACAATTTAAGAGACATACTGTATTTGTATCATATTGGAACAGAAATGTTTACAAACAATCTTAATGCTAACTATCCATCTCCTCTGTTATCTTTCAGCTACATCCCCTCTAAGGTGTTTATTTGCCGAATAAACCCAAAGACCAAATATCAGACTCCTGCAAGGACTACCAAGTTCGCTTTAAGTGCCCATGCACCGAGTGAAACCAGGCTTCTGCACAACAGGTTTACTGGAAATACAAATCAATGTTGTAGCTTTAATTTATCTGCAAATTGTTTCTACTACTTTCAAGCTTCCTAGATAAATTGTTACATTTATGCATCAAGGGGGAATTCTGGAAAATGTTGCTAAGGGAGCAGATATTCTGAAATTTGTGTTTTGTTTAAATATGATATAATATGATTTAAATAGCCTATTTCTAAACTGTTGAATATAATAAATCAATCTGGAAAAACTGTGATCAAAACAAATGTTTCAGTGTATTTTTTTCAAGTCAGCATATTCAAATTATTTGGGTCTATGTGATGCAAAATTTGTATCACTTCGTATTTGGCTAACTGGTGAATAGATGCAGACTTTAACCTTTTATTTATAGAATTGTCTAGCATTATTGGAGTAAAACATTCAAGCTAGTAATAAACATTCATGCTAAAGTGATAAAAAGTTACATATTGACACAAACTGGCAATTTAGCAAAGAATGGTTTCTCTATCACCACGGTAGCAATGGAGAGGGTTTTATTTTACCCATCTATTTTGTTCATTTCAGTGAGTATGGCCTACAAAGAAAATCAGGTAGTCTTAGAGTGCATTATTCCCCTGTGGAAGTAAAGTATTTGTGAATTCCAGTTTAATGGTAATTTGAATTTCTGTATAAAAAAAAACATTTACAAGACATTTTGGTATTTCATTTAAGTTATTGCAGGGCTCATGTCACATTTACATTTTCTGAGCAAAGTGCTTTCACGCTTCACTCTGCCTTAAGGTCTAATTAACCTGCTGACTGTCACTAATTAACAGCACACCTGTTTCAGCTTTCATAATTGCCATTTTCTTCTTTTTAATCTGCATCACCTCCACCTGCTTCTGTTCAGTGATCTGGCTTCTTTCAGTCCTCAAAGTTTGTTCTAGCTGTCTGCTAACTTTGTTAGTCGGTTATCCCTTCACTGGTAAGGTAAATGAAACTCAATTTAACTGTTGATATCAGTCTTATGTTGAGAATTTGAAATTAACTTTTTGTGTGTTAAAGACCGTTCACTATCACATGTGCAACTGTAACTTTAGTTGCAATAATGACTGCTTGGCCATTTCTTTCTCTTCCTGTTTTTTGTCCTTCTGCTGCAGTGTGTATTCAGGCAATGGCTGAATACAAGCTCAAGGTGACAACAGGTGCCATAAAGCATGGAGGCACAATGGATCACATCTACGTCACCTTGTTTGGGACAGAAGGGCAGAGTGACCGCAAACAGTTGAACAATTTTGGGCTTGACTTTATAGGTGGAAAGGCAAGCTGCTGTATATTTAAACATAAAAAAAAATGGCATAAAACTGAATGTATTTGGGCTCAAGAATTTTGTCATAACAAACATGGATACACTTGTTAAACATTCATCACTCTGATATGTTGACGTTCATATTTTGTGTGGCAACTTTCAGACTGGTTCGTACAAAGTCGAAACTACATCATCTCTGGGGAAACTTCTGCTTGTCAAGGTTGAGAAGGATCCCTTTCTATTCTTCCCAGAAGATGAGTGGTACTGCTCCAAAATAGAAGTGACGACTCCAGAGGATGAAGAAATTCTTTTCCCTTGTTATAGATGGATTTCCAGGGGGGATTTTGTGGAGCTCAGAGGAGGAAAAGGTCTGAATTATTTTTTTTCAAAGTGCAATATTTTTACAAGGCTGACTATTGGGTATATTAATCTTCACCATGGTATAAGATTTATTTATTTATTTATTTTTTGTGTGCGTGTCTAAGGAGTAACATTTATGAACGAGGAATATCCTCTGCTGCTTCACCACAGAAAAAACGAACTGAAGTCTGTAAAGAACTCTTACCAGTAAGTTTCCTGTCAAGTTTCTCTGGAATTGCATCTGAGCAAATATTAACCTTAATTTTTGTTTTTTAGATGGGCATTCGTTGATGATGGGTTGATGCACATCAGTCACTTCAAGGATGTATTTGAGCTTTTTGCAGAACTTCGTGTCTCCATGGACGAATTGGACCGCGCACTTGAAAAGTGAGTCAATTATTCCAGGTTACCCCTTATTTGTGCTGCTAATACCTTAAAGTTGGTATGTTTTCACTGATTTCTGCTTTGTACTCTATTCTTCAGCACTCATGACCAGGCAATGGAGATAGTGACTGATCTTGGTAAATGGAAACGATTGGAAGACATAAAAAGTATCTACCAGTTCAAAAAGACAAAGATGTCAGGTGGTTGAAGTCTTAATAGTTTAAATATTTACTTTTTTTTTTTTTTTTCAAAAAATTTGAATTATACTGTTTGGTTTCCAACTTTTATTATTCCAGAGTATGTTATAGAGCACTGGAAGGAAGATGACTTTTTTGGATCCCAGTTTTTGAATGGAACAAACCCCAATGTGATAGAGCGCTGCTCCATACTTCCCCCAAACTTTCCAGTGACTGATGAGATGGTGAAACCTTTTCTGGAAATTGGAACCACTCTTAAAAAGGAAATGGAAGTGAGCATATATTTGGGATTTTATGTGAAAAATATGAAACGATGCTTAATGGAGGTGTTTAAGGATTTAACTTTTTTTTTTTCAACTTGTTTCCCCCATACACAGGAAGGCAACATATTTCTATGTGACCAGAGGATAATGGATGGAATACCAACCAGACGGAAAGATGGATTTACTCTGTATGTTGCAGCTGGTTTGTGCTTGTTTTACAAAAACCCTGAAGGAAAACTGTTGCCTATTGCCATACAGGTAATTTACTGAAAGGAGAAACACTTAAACATGTTGTCCCACTGATAAACCTCATTAGTCACTTAGCATGTGAATATGAAAATGGGACCTAATATTACAAAAGTGACACTAATTGGGGACATAGGAAAATTGAGTTGTGATTTTTATTCCTCCATCTCAATTCTATGCAGCTGGACCAACAACCCTCTGAGCAGAACCCCATCTTTCTGCCAAGTGACCCTGAAACAGATTGGCTTCTGGCCAAGCTGTATATTAGGAGTTCAGACCAGATTCAACACCAGACGCTCCATCATCTCATGCAGACTCACTATCTAGCAGAAGTCTTCGCTGTTGCTACTCTTCGCTGTTTCCCAACAATTCACCCCCTTTATAAGGTATCGGCTGACATTATAAAGCTTGGGCAAGCACTATTTTCTTTAAGCTACTTGACTTTCAATTTTATCTTGGCTTTGTCTTGTCTATACAGCTGCTGATCCCTCACTTTCGTTACACTCTACACGTAAACATCTTGGTCCGCAAACTACTACTTTCATCTGGGGGAGCGTTGCGTGACGTATGACTGGAAAAAATCTTAGTGAAGCCTTTCATGAAACGCTTTTGGTTTTTATTTAAGAACAATTGTTTTTAATTAACAGAGCTCACTTGGAACAGAGGGGCTGGTTGAGCTTATGAAGCGAGGTATGTCTCAAATGACCTACCGCTCCCTCTGTCTGCCTGAAAACATCACTGAAAGAGGACTGGAGTCGATCCCAAACTTTTACTATAGAGATGATGCGTTGAAGCTGTGGAACAGCCTCCATAGGTAATTAGACTTGGCAGCTTATTGTTGAATGCACTTGTTTCAGAATGCAATTTTATATATATATTTTTTTTTCTCTTGCCAGTTATGCAAAAGCTATGGTGGAGTACTACTACTCTTCTGATATCAATGTGCTTAAAGACATTGAGCTGCAGGAATGGGTCAATGAGATATTCACACACGGCTTCTTGGAGAATGACCATTTAGGTAAAGATCTGATTTCAGTTCAATTGCTGCTGCAGAATAATGGACATTGACTCTGCAACAGGTTTCCCGTCATGCTTAAATACCATTGAGGAAGTGGCAAAGTTCATCACCATGGTGATCTTCAGAGTGACAGTACAGCATGCTGCTGTTAACAATGGACAGGTGGGCAAATGTTAGCCATTTTCTGGACTGTAAATTTTAATGGACTTGATGTTGCTTAAATGTAAGTAAATCAATGGAATACCTCAGCAGAGCCATAGGCTGATCACATTACACAAGGGAGCAATGATTTCAGGACCTCTTTACCCCAGTATCATGCCTGCTCCTATGCAAAAGCATGGACAGTCTAGTAAATCTTAAAATTTATTTTGGTTTTATGTCCACATTTTGGAAGAGTTGGCTGTAAGCTCTAATTAAAAATAGGGAATCTTTCTGATTTGATGTTTGAATAAGATTACAACACACCCTAGATTTTCTTATCCATTTCATCTTTTATTCTAGTATGACTACAACTCCTGGGTACCCAATGGCGCCCTCCTGTTGTGCCAACCTCCTCCAGCCACAAAGGGGAAGTCCAGCATGAAGACTGTTCTGGATACTCTCCCAGATGTTGATGACTCTGTCAACATTATGGCAACTGCTAAGATTCTTTCAGAAAAGTACACTGATGTGGTAAGAAAATCTGGACAGAATTATTATTATTTTTTTTTTGAAAAGTTCAGTTTTCAAATCTCATTTCTGACCTGGCCTCTCCAATGTCTGGCACATGCAGGTTCTCCTGGGTGAATTTCCAGAGGAACGCTTTGACGAGCTTCTCCCGAAGAAGATTATCAAGACCTTGCAAGCTGACTTGTACTACCTGAGGGAAGAAATTGGAGCAAGAAATTCTCAACTGGAAATGCCCTACCTATATCTGAACCCTGAAGTGATAGAAAGCAGTGTGACCATTTAGGGATTGTTTTCGTCATGTTTAAAAAAATATATATATAAAAATAAAGCAATGTGTGAAAGGCTTTGGGTTCAGATTTGTGTACAATTCCCCTGGACACAGGGCTCTACAATGCTTATGGAAAAGTATCCTCTTCACTTTGTGCAGTCTGTTAGCTGTTCAGACAAAACATCAAATTGGCTGTTAAATTTCTAGTAAGGGTGAAAAGCATCTAAAAGTCTTACAATAGTTTAGGTGAATACCTTGAGTCATTTAATCGTTTGTACATTACAACTAAATGTGCAAAAGGGCCTGTGAAAAACACCGGGCTTTTATTTTGGAAAATTGCATTAATTAGAAGGGACATTCAGGATTTGTGTGCGCACAAATTGTCGTGTGAAGCTTCTTGACACTTTATCTCCAGAATGCTTACATAGTCTTGAGACTTCACCATACCTTGCACAGATTCAAGATGCCCTGTGCCAGATATAACACAACAGACCCTCTTCCATGTATCACAGTCAACTGTTTTTGTATGCTTCATTTGTCTGAACACGGAGCTGATTTCAACTTGCCAAAAAGCTCCTGATTTCTCATCTGTCCAAAGTACCTTCTCCCAGAAGCTTTGTAGTTTATCAATATGCATTGTGGCAAATTCCAGTCTTTTTTTTTTTTATTTTTATCTGGTAGTTTCCTATAAAGTCCACTTTGGCTAAAATGGTGACTGTGATCTGACTGTACTTTGACCTTGGAGTTCACCTTTAATTTCTTTGGAGGTTCTGAGTTTTTTGGTTACCATTAGTATTATCCCAGGAACATTGGGTACATTTCCATGGACCTTTTGAGCAACAAGCTGAAGATGGTCTAATAGCCTTTACTTTTAACATTGTATGGAATTGTCTTATCTGCAGGGACAACTCTTTGCTTCTTGTCATTTTCTGTAAAGTACACACCATGTCATAACACTGCAGTGACTACTTGTCACCCTTTAAATAGGCAGACTGATCATTACAAGCTTAAATACACCTGCAATGCTAATTAGAAGGTGAAACATTTCAATACTTTCATTGGCTCCCAGTTATATTAAATGTTTGTTTCTAAGAAAGCTCTGTAAAGTAAAAGTGGGAGTGAGTTAATGGAATGGCCAACAATACAAAATCAGTTTCAAGGTAATCCTTGTTAATGAGTGCTGGTAAATTCTTCTGCACTCAGTATAATAAACTTTAGTCTACACATGTACAATTTAATTTGGACATTAAAAAGTCTAAAAGGCAAAAACAATGAATGAACAGCACCCTGGGTGTGATCTTTATAGATATAAATGCAACCTTTATTTTTCTTTGAAAATGTAAACTCAATAGCAAACTTGATAATTCAGTCCATATTTGACCCATCTATTTATGCAAGCTTCACATGAATCAATTTTAAGTTGGCACAAAAACCCAGAAAAAAACTTTAAAAGTGCTATTTTGCTTGTGAGCTATATCCATTTAAAAGTCTGAATATACGTTTAAGTAATAGTGAAGTCAGATTTTAGAATGGCCAAATTCCAGTCGCCCATTCACGTTTTAATGCCTATACGGGCAGAAATCACATAAAGGGAAATTTGTAATAGTTGTCACTTTTAACCTATCCTCTCAGCACTGATGGGGTTTGGCAGTTTATTTTGCCCTTGAAACAGTTGTTGCACAATGAAACAGTTAAATTGAGTAAGTATATATTGCAATATGTTATTATAATACCATTCAGCTAGGTAAGGGTAGTAACTTCAGTCTAAATTTGGTTTAGTTTTCCTGGATTTGGCAAGATTTGCCTTCTACTCGAACATCTTACATAAATATAGAAATGAACTATTAAAAGACACCTTAGAGAAAAATAAAAAGTCAGTAAACACTTTATTAAATTGCAGCAATCAGGTACATTAGTCATTCTGTGATATCAAACTGTGATCCAAACTTCAGATAAACCTGAACATAACATGCACACTGAACTTGATCCTTAGTAGCGATCGGCAGCTCTTCAGACAAGGTTCACTGTTCAGTTTGGAAGAAATTAAAATATAAAGTGCTGGCATGGTTTATAATATTCAGAAATAATGGAGTTGTATTGTTTTCCATAGCTACAAGTAAAAGGCAGAATAATATTTAATCTTCAGGAGAATATATGTCTATTGTGCACAATTATCTTTGTCAAAATATGTTTTCTTAGCAGAATAAAGGTGCACTTTCAGCACAAATCCATGCAAAGCAATTGCAAACGCTCACTTTCTCATTCCACATACAAACCATTAACAAACCTGAAATCATTTTTTTCCATTAAGGTTTATTTATAATCAAAACTAATTAGAATCCATTTTACTTCATTAGCCACATTTACATAAAGCTACAGTGAATCTCATGCAGCTCAGCCTTGTTTGGTCAAGTGTTGACATGACGTAGGACGCGGCGGAGTGACAGTCCATCTCGTGCGGTACACATGGCAGGAAGAGGTATTGGTTCTGTCTTCTGCTCTACTACGTTGAAAGGACACTTCTTAAGGTGAACCGACATGCTGGGGACCTCAGTAAAACCCCACGAGGATACAGGAGTGAAAGCAGTGCTGAATCTCCACACCTGTAACAGTAAAATATTTTTGAATGATCATAAAAAGATTTTGTTTTTTTGTTTCGCAAAAGTATTCACACTCATTGAAAAACTGATATATCAATTCTGAACTCACCTTATTTTTGACCTGCCACGACACATTACGGAGCCCACTAGAACAATCTGTTCGCTCCCACTGCAGCTCTACAATGCCCCTGGTCTGGAGGAGACTGGCACACACTTCCCTCATAGTCCTTGACACCAGGGACAGCTGGCAGAGGCTAAAACTATCCAGGAATCCAGCTATGTGCCACAGTATCTCAATAGGGAGCCCACTAAACCGGTCTGATTGGGAGTCTGTTGGAGGTTGCAGTCTGGTGCAGGGCTGAACCCCAAATGCCTTAAGATGCCTGTCGTGAACCACCTTTGCTCCTCGGGTAGATGGGTAAAATCTCCGCTGGGAAAATGTACAGCCATAATATGCAAGAGGGCACCGTTGCTCTATCCAGCCACTGAGCCAAGCATGAATCTCCCCGTGGATGTTTCTGAAATGTGATGAAAACTGGTCCCGCCTGAATGACTGACCACATAAGAAAGGAAAGGTGTGCTGGTGTTGGGGGTTTGGTGGGAGGTAACGATTATATGGGACTGCCTCTGAATCCAGAGCTTCGAGGACCTGACCAAGGCGAAGGGTGCGAAGAGGGCTGGGGTAGGCGAGCTGTGGTGCTGCATGGTCACAGGCTGAAACAGAGGCCATGTCACCCACTCTTGTATTAGTCACCAAGACTGCCGCAGGAAATGTGAAAGTCTGAGTGCCAAGGTCAACACGGTAACCATCAATGTAGACCGTATCAGAGATCCTTCTACACTCCCTGGACTCTTCCAAACAGAAGAGTAGAGCTGGTGGGATCGCATCAATCTCCCCAAGACCCATAGGATCATCATCATGCTCCAAGTCTGACGTATCAACTGCTTTGTCTTCCATTTCAACCCGCAGTCTATATGGTGACTTATCTGATTTAGCACCTAATTGTCCATTAGTTGGAGGATATTGAACCTGGCCCTTATAGAAGAAGTTCAGGGGCAGCATCCTCTCAGGTCCAAGATTTCCTGGAAGAACTAGCCCTTTATTGTCCAGAACTACATGGTCAGCCCACTGTGCCACACCCTGGCTCACATGCACTGAGGATATCATTTGTGGGGTCGCAGGTTCTTGCAAAGTATCAGCATTTGTTGCCTCCACCAATGGTCCATTGGCTGTGGTTTTGTTCTGCATACTGATTCTTTCAAAAGCTCCATTTTCATCTAAGTGGCTCAGACTAGAACTGTTCCAATTTATGTTACTTTTGTGCAAACCATCAGCATGTTGTGGGGTTATGTCTTCCAGTCCATTCTGAATGCTTCTATTACTGTCCAAACTGCTTTGTAACAAGACATCTGCTACATTCTCACCTACTGAGCTACTTTCACCACAGCTGGCATTGCTAACAAAGTCTAGAGCAGCAGCTAAGCTTCTTGCAGTCTCAACTGTGGCCTCATACAGCTTACTAAGGTGTTCCTCTTTCAACCCATTAATCCCACTGAGAATTTTTTCCTTTGCTGAATCTTTGGGGGCTGACTGGGATTGATGCGAGGAGGATAATTGCGGGGTTGAGATTTCAGGAGCAGACGACTGTGAAGCTAAAGGTTTCGCTTTAATCTCTTTTCTAGTGACAGGATCTTCTTGTGGAGATGGAGTCTTGGCAATCATCTTCATCGAGTCAAGGAGTGTTTGTTGGTCCTGAAGTGCAAGAGCCATGTCCAGCTGCTCCATCTCTTCCAACAGACTAATTAGGCTCTCATAAGAGGTGTAGTTCAAGCAGCTAACAGGCCACCTGTTCCACTCCATTGTGCAGGAGACAGCTCCAGCTGGACAAACATCCAGGTGTGCAGACATCTGGTTACGGATCAGCATAGCTGGACAGCCATAGCCGCTATTAAGGCATGGAATCCTCGTAAGTGGGCACAAAAGTTGGTGCTCATCAACTTTGCAGGAGTGAAACACAGCCCCACACACCAATGGACATGTGATTAGATCACAAGAAACTCCTGGTTCAGGTTTGACCATGCATCTTTGGTTGACACAGGAGATACAGTGGACATGGTGGTGCTCCATTTTAAGAGCCACTGAGATGGTGGAGTGGTTTATATGGGCGCCTCTGTAGGAGAATATCATGAGAGATAAGAGTCAGGCACAAATTACTTAAATTATGTATTTACATTATGTCAATGTGTTTTAAAGATACACAAAGACAGAAATACTAAAAAATATAGGGAATGACAAACACTATTCAGCTGCTATTAGAAAATATTGTACTGAATCTATATAAATATCAATATACATACGCAGTGTGTAATGATTATTTATATAATTATTGATTCATTACACACTCCTATACATATATTAATCATATATAAATCTGTATAATTTTGATGCTTATATAGTAGCTTACTGTAAATGAAAACCCAAAATATAGCATATCTGAAAGTTAGAGTATTACAAATTACAAAAAAAGCATTTCTGTATAAAATGGTTAACTCAATCCATTTTGACTTGGTAGATGTCATTTACATGCTCCACATGGAGAGTAGTCCTCAATAGGTCATTGCCAACAAAGTTGGTTATTTATAGAATGCTACATCCAAGCCTATTCATAGAAATTGCAATGGAAGGAAAAAGTGTAGTAAGAAAAGGCACATCAGCTACGAGGCTTTCATTACCGCTGAACAAAACCACAGGCTGATCGCCTCCTTTGATGCAGTAATTCATGCAAAAGGAAGACAAATCAAGTATTGAGTGTATTCAAATAAATTCTCTTTTCAAAAGGCTGACAATTTGGTTTATTTTTTATTGCTCTTCTGTAATACTCTAAGTGTCTGAGAAACCACATTTTGGATTTTAATTTATAAATCAATCATAAAAATGGCTAGAAATAAAGGGTTAAAATATGTAATTCTACCTGTAATTAATATATGAGTTTCAACTGTTGAAATGAAGTACAAAAAACTTGATATTTCTATAATATTTACATTGTTTTAGAAGTACTGCTATTAAGTAGTCAAACTGCGTTTCAGTGATTTGTTTCAGACTTGAAAGACTGCTATTACAACAGCAACCAGCAGATGTCACTGCTACTGACTCTACTCATCCATGCCTTATTGTTTCAAATCACTGTCGCAAGAGATCAATGATGTTTAGGTTTCAGGAACTACTCTCTATGTAACGGGATTTTTGGTGAGAATTTTTTTTAGGTGATTTTGTTAAGAGCCATTTGAAAGTGAATATTAGCATTTATTTTATGTGCAAGATTGAAAACATAAACAAGCAACAAAAATTAAGAAAGAAGAATGCCTCTGCACCTCAGACTCTACAACGAAATGGGTTTAAATCCCTTTTCAAGAGTTTCAGGCAGTTTACATGAAATTAAATTTTTAGCATGTTCAACCCAAGCTAAGCCAAGCAACCAATTGCATGTGCAAAACAAAAAATAAATTTAGCTAAAAGTAGACAAAGCTTCAAAAATATCTAAATTAAAGAAGTCCTTTGAAATTTAAAGGCAGTGCTGTGCAGTTAATCAAAATTGCATTTTAATTTTTAATCCAATCAAAAAACTATGCTACTGACCAAAAGACAAACAGCAAAAAATAAGCACAATAAAGGAAATTCCTTTCTCAATGATTCATAGCATTGCAATTTCTATTTTGTCCAAAATAACTAAGATCGGATTGCTTCACATTGGAGCCTTCCACTCTACAAGTTGTCCTAAAACTGCATTTTGGTCATATATCTGCTGTTGTACATTGCTTTACTTTAAAGCTGCAAATAAATTTTTTATAAATCTAACATTGCAACAACTAAAAACTTTTAAGTAGCAAAGTTAGTAAGGGCTTGAAAAACAACTTGTGATCACAGAGGGATGTTATAAATGCATTCATTTTCATTAAAACATATGAAAAGCAGAAGACGGGAAAATGTTAAATGTAAAGCAATAACTAATCAGCTATCTAGAGAAAATTAAAAGGTTGTCTATTTCTTAAGAACATTCCAATGTATTTCCATACGTTTAAATAAAGCGTTTATAAAGTAAGTATTCAAATAGTTATCAAAAATTGTATCTTAGGATGGCTATCGAGTAAATAAAGCCTTTTTAAAGCTTATTTATTTATAACAACTGAGACAATAACAGATTGGAGCTACTTGATGTCAACAGGAAAAGTTCAGTTGCAACTAACAGCTCTGTAGCAAAGTTTACAGCAACATTTCGTTTCGGTAATCTACATATTTTTAATCCATCAACCTAATAAAAACTCTCATGTCGTCGTCTGTCATTTTTCTACGATATCAACTTCTAAAGATAACAATAGAAGGCTAGCTAAAGCTCGGAGTGAGTGTTGCTAATGTTGGCTAAAAACAGCTAGCTCGGACGGAAGTTGAGCAGTTCACAACAAAAAAAACTTTTCGTAAAATAATGTGTTCGAGGTTCTAGATGTCTCTCACCTGCGTGTCGTATTGACAGGAAAAGGCGTGTTGTGACGTCTTTGAATGTTTCCACATTAATGCGTCTAAACCTGTCTATTAACTGTAGTTGCCACTGGGAAGAAACTGCTAAAGATAGCTAGCCACTCTCAGTCAGTCATCGTCTCGACCGGTTTTTTTTTCCCACCCCTCTTCAAAGCTTTATTTAACAAAATGTGAAGTTTATGCCGTTGCAATTTAATCGAGTGGGAGAAAAAGGAACATTTCAATACTGCTGGAAGAAACAATACTGTAGTTTATACAGGTGAATTGCATTAGTCTAGTGTTCTAGATCAGATGAATAGAAAATCAAAGAAGAAATGTTCTAAGTTAAATAAACAGTAAGCCAGAGAAAAGAAAAAAATAAATAAATAAGCTTGATGTTCATGATTTGTGTCAGAAGATGACTAATTGCATTTGTGAAACATGCAGAGTGACAAACCAGTTGATATGTAGTAGTAAAAGCATGGGTCGCGTATTTAAGGTCAAGATAAATAAAGTTTTGTACAATTAAACAAATTTGAATCAAATGCTATCCCAAATTTTTTCAATGTATGAGTTGACAAAAGTCCATTCTGTTTGACTAATCATCTAGTCAAACAGAATGGACTTTATGAAAAGGAATGGAAGAGCTTCAGCTGAACGTCAGTCTGAGTACTATCAGCATATAATTCAAAATTGTTATATATTCTGAAATTGATGCCATAGGGGTGGGATGTAGATTTAAAAAAAAACACACCCAAAATGGATCCCTGAAGAACACCAGAAAAAGCAGACTACAGAGAAACTCAGATCTGATAGATGAGACCTGACCCTCTGTAGCATGCATTTTTTAAAGCCACAATGACTTGAAGAAACTGCCACTGCAAGTCCACTGAATTAGGGTCAATTAATAGATTAAGTGATTATTTTTAACCCAGACTGTTTTTTCAAAAATATGGGCACTTAAAAAGTGTAGTAACATATCAAGGCCATGGCCATTACATAAAAAATCCATAAGAAATTAGTGTGGGGTTGGAAGGGCTTCTCCAGGATACCATTCATGCAAAACTTATATATGTAGCACAAATCCAAGACGTCTACTCTCGTCTGACTCACAATTACAAACCTGACTAGTACATCATTTTAGCGTAATGGTTTCTGAATAATAAAAGTTACGTTTTGATTTAGTGCAAGAAAGGACATTTTTATTAGCAACACTCCCATAATTCCACAGTGAATCTCATAAAGATCAGCTTTGCTTGATCAAGCAATGAGGCTACGCAGGGTTTGATAACAATGCAGGATTGAGAGTCTGTCTTGTTCGGTGCACATGGCGGTAAGGGGTACTGGCTCAGTCTGCAGCTCAGCTCTGTTGAAAAAAGGACACTTCTTCATGTGATCTGACATGCTGGGAACATCAACAAAATGCCACGAGTACACAGGACTGAAGGCAGGGCTGAATTTCCACACCTGCAACAGTAAAAGATAAGTGAGTTTACTAATACACAAAAATAAAAAAAACAGATTTGCAGCTGTTAAAGTACATCCACAATTAATTCCATGGTGCATGTTACATAACAGTGATTTTTTTTTTTTTTAAACAAACAGATACACAAGTAATTTTTTTTTTACTCACTTTACTTTTGACATGCCATCTCAAAGTGTGAGGATGACCAGGAATATGTCCTCGCTCCCACTGCAGCTCTACTATCCCCCTTGAAGGGAGGAGACTGGCACACACTTGCCTCATAGTCCTCGACACCAAGGACAGCTGGCAGAGGCTAAAACTGTCCAGGAATCTAGCTATGTGCCACAGTATCTCAATGGGGAGCCCACTAAACCGGTCTGACTGGGAGTCCTTTGCAGGCTCTGCATTGATAGAAGGCAGGATTACAAACGACTTAAGGTGCTTATGATAAATCACCCTGGCCCTGTGGGTGGATGCCCACAACCTCTGCTGGGAAAACCTACAACCATACAATGCCAGAGGACAGTGGGACTCTATGCGGTCACGAAAGTTGGGGTGAAAGTCACAATGGATATTTAGATAATGGGAAGGATATTGGTCGCGGCGAAAAGACTGACCACATATGGGGGGATAAGTATGTGATATTATTTGAAGGGTCACAGGTTCTTTTGAAATATTATTGGCTTCTGTTTCCATCAGTGATCCATTGGTTACATTTTTACTCAATACACCAATATTTTCAAGAGCACCACTTTCATCCAAACAGCTCAGACTAGAACAGTTCTCCTTTATATCTCTTTTGTTAAAACCTTTGATTCCTCTAACAACTTCCTCTGTTGTGGATCCTTTTGGAGCAGATTGCAATTGAAGTGAGGAAGACACGGTTGATGCCTCAGAAGCAGACAATGCTAAAGCTAACAGTATTGCTTCTTCAATAACAGAATCTTTGTAAGTTAAGTTTTCCATCCCCATCTCCTCCATGGTCTCAAGGAGTGCCTGATGGTCCTCCAGAGCAAGTGCAAGGTCTTTATGGTTCCTTATCTCATCCAAGATACTTCCTAATTTCATACCAGGTTTCAAATCCAAGATTTCTGTTGGGTGCAAGTTCCATCTCTCTGGGCAGGAGACAACCCCAGCCGGACAAACATCCATGTGTGCAGGGATTTTGTTACGGATCAGAATAGCTGGGCAGCCATAGTTGCTATTAAGACATGGAACCTTCATAAGTGGGCACAAAAGTTGGTGCTCATCACCTTTGCAGGAATGAAACATAGCCCCACACATGAAAGGACATGTGATAATCTCACAAGAAATTCCTGGTTCAGACTGTGCCATGCATCTCTGGTTAACACAGGAGATACAGTGAACATGGTTCTCCATCTTCAGAATTAAGGGGGTGGAATGGTTTGTCGGGTGCCTCTGTGAAAATAAATAAAATGTTTAATATGATTAAGATCAAGTGATGTGAGAAATGTAAAGATACACAAAGACAGAAATGCATTGAAAATAGTTAAAGAAATAAACTCTTAGGCAACAAATGCAAAACAATTAAAATATTACTTTTTAACTACAACCACCAGATATTACATGGCTAATGGTGTTTGCTGTGTAACAGCTTAAATCTCTGTTGCACAGTGTTACGTCCCTCCACTTTTGAGGAGGGGAGAATAACCCGACAACCACAATTTATTGACAAAGTCTCTGTAAATGTATAAATATAGGGTTTACCTAAAAGCTTTTCACAAACTGTGAAGGAGAAAGGGGCTATTAGGTTGGGCCAAATAAAAGAAATACATAAAACAAAACAAGGTCTAACTATCAGCTACTCTAAGTGAAAATCTGGTCTAACAAAAGGGCTTACCAAAATGTTAAATGGGTGGCACCTTATATAGGGTGTTAATCAGAAAGAAACCTAAGCAGAGGCGGCGCTAGGGGGTGCTATAGCTCCCCCAAGAAAAGTCATAGCACCCCCACAGCATATTAGATTTTTTTTTTCTTCTTCATCTGATTTAACATTACTTATATGTAGTTGTTGCAGCATTTTTATCAAAAGACACAAAACATAAATAAATTATTATATACTGAGTTAAAAAAAACCATCCCACAAGAGGATTTGAACTTTGTCTATGCCTATTATCACTTCCAAGAAACAATTGACATGATGCCGGCTCCGCCCCATGCAGACGCTGAGCAATCCTCCCCCAATCATTTCAGGGTATTTGTCAGCAACTGACCAATCGGCGGTCGCAATTTGTCAGAAAATGTAAATCCCTTATTTAGATTAAGTGACTTCGACGATATTGACAGTGTTTATCATAGCAAACTACCATATGTTAGTCAGCACAAAGGTAACCTTTAGTAAGCCTAACTTTTTTTAAGCTTTAATTAGTTATGGTCAAAATTAAAACATAGCTTCTATATTAGATTTTGGATTTGTACATCCGACTATGGTGGAATCTGTCACTGCGCACCAACAGGTCTTAAGTTTCAGAGCTTTAATTTATACAGCTGGGCTCTAACTACACCTTAGGTATATGTAGGTTTAAGGCAATCTTTTTATATCTAACTAACATGTTTGTTTAAACTGAAAGCAGTATTACCCCTTTTGGAGTGGCCCAGTACTTGGATCTGATAGAGACCTGGTAGAGGGAGCTAAAAAATAGAGTGATAACAAGGAAGCGATCCAACCTCAAACTTGGACAACATCAACAAAGATACCAATGGAAACACACAGTGTTTAGCACATGAAGAAAACTGATAAATCACAATTAAAGTCACAAAATTGTGATCAGTGATATTTCAGAAGTCAAAAACACTTAGTAATACATGAGAGTTTTACCAGAATTTTCAGTTTGCATATATCGATCATTTTGAAGTTTAAATGTACATAACTAGTGTTCACCTATTATTGAAAGCACTATGGAATTCAAATACTTTTTTAATGGGTGGCTGGGGAACTCTGTTGATTTCAGTCTGAAACAATATATTTCTACAAGACTAAAAAGGATTTGTATTTCTGCAAGTGTGTAGAATCATGTAAATGGAGAATTTAAGATTACCTGGCTGCATATGTCAACAAAAAAGTACACTGCAACCATCACATTTTCAGTAACGTTTTCAGCAATAAAATACTTTTGATACAGATATTTGTGCAACAACATTTTCTTTTTTTTGTTCAAGAAATTGATACCACTGAGCTATGCTAATGTGGGCTAAAAACAACTAGCTAGGGCGAAAGTTAAGCATTCCAAAACAATGGCCGTTTTTGCAAAAGCACTGTTGGTTTTCCTTACCTCAAGTCATGTTCACTGGAAAATGCATGATACGACTACTTGACATATATGGGGTAAACCCGGGTGTTAGCATAGTTTAGCTAGCATGATTAGCTAGCCTAGCCACAATCGCCAGCCCTTTTATTTTTTTCTATCGGAAACTTTATTGAACAGTCTAAGTGTTTCAATGCCTGAGATATTACTCGACGGTGAAAAGAAACTTTAATAACGTAGCGTCGAATTTGTTATTCCAGATTTTTGTGTTAACTTTTTTGTTTTTGTCAGAGTGGAGGAAATGGTCTTACATAATAGCTACAATGTTCTTTATCATTTATTTGTAAAGTTATGTACATATTGGGGGAAAAAACGTAAAGCAAGAATATTTAACTCATTAAAGCTTTGTTGGTATTTTTTAGTTAAATGGTAAGAAATGACATTAAGGTACAGGGCATTCTTCTGTTTAATGCAAAAGTCAAGTCATTTCAAAAACCTCTGAACTGCTTAACACTGCTAATAAAGCTAAAATGTAATAGCCTGGTTGCGACAGGAGATGGCAGTGTAGCACGTGATTTATTTTCTCTCTTGAGGACAAAGGTTTGAACAGACGCCTGCTCATTAATGTTGACAGTGGGAGATGCCACATTTCAAGTCTGGGGTCACCTACACAACATAAAACCCCCAGGAGCAGGAGGAGTTGACTCATGGGCACATCAACGGCACTGATGAGCACACTTGTCATCAAGAATTGAAACAAAACCATCGTACGGGACCACTATGATTGACATTATGTCACATCTAAAAGGTATTATATATAAACATTAGAATAATTATTCTACTAAAATATATTATCTAATATGCCAAAAGCAATGCAGCTAGAATCTCAAATGGCTTTTGCCAAGTCAGCAAAATACCTGAACATATATCATAAAATAAAAAGTAGTGAGGCCCGGAAGAGAAATATCCTCTATTTTGGAAATACTAAGCTCAGAACGTTTTGATCATACAGGTTTTCATGTCTGCAAGGCTTTTGAACTTGTGGCTAAAACATGGTTAATTTTCACAAATACTATATTTTTTGCAGTTTGCAACTTCGTGATTCACATTATTTTATTGATCACAGTTGAGTGTTCATTTTCACATTAACTTATTTGCGTTTTGTTGACTTAAAATGTCTACGTCAAAAACCCAGTTTGACAGTATTTACACCAGACATTAAATATTCAGCAAACTTCATCTCAGGATAATTCAGATATCATAAGCCCAAGTGAAGATGCAGAGATACACAGCTCTAAACAATGTAATGAGCAGACTGATTGCTGCAAAACAGTTTAAACCACTATCTTCTTGTGCTAGAAAGACCTTACAAAGAAAAGCAGGTCTGAACAGTTCATTCAGTTACACGCCACGCTCTGTAGAGAGCAGCATGTTTTCTTTTTACCATAGTTTGTGTCAACATTTTGCAAAAGTCAAGATACTGATTCATGAAGATTTTCTTTTTAATATTGTGTTATTGTTTTCTAATACCTTACTGGATGAAAATGTATTATGTCATGTTGTTTATTACAGTTCTCACTGGTACCGGTGTCCAATTAAATGCTAGAAAAAAATCAACAACGCCTTGTGTCCATCATTCAACTTGGAGAGAGTTAGTTGACCAATTTTCAAAAAGGCTGTCAGAAGGCAAAGCTGTGATCAACTCATGTGACAAAAATGGATCTCCCTCTGTCATCATTTTCCCCAAAAGTTAACATCCAACATTTCGGATGGAAACAGAAAAAACTATGAATAAAGATCCTAAGTGGTATTTGTGACAGTTTAAATAAATGTGACACATTTGCAAATGATGGCCTTTGAAACGTAAATGTCCTTTTCTCACCGTATAACCTGTACAAACAAAATCTAAAACTGTTGAAGGCGCAAAACACAATCACTGCAAGTAAATAAAGCACATCACTGTATTTCAATTAGCTTTAGCTGTACCTTTTGGGTTTTTTTTAAATAATCAGTGAACAAAAGTTAAATTACTAAAAAAAAATTCAACTGAATATTATAATAGAAGTAATGGAAAACTAGAAACTTTTCTTCACTGTATTGGCCAAAGAGAACAAAGTATAATATCGTTATAGGTGATCAGTCTTGTTTCTGTTAGATTCACTTAGTTCTAGTTGTATCTGCTCCCTCGCCCTCAGTGACATCTTCTTTCTCTCTCTCCCCCACACCTTCAACCCATCAGCTAATCAGTTCCGGTCTTTTGTTCCAGCATTTACCCTTACAGTATTTATACACCTCATACTTTCACTTCTCACTGGTTCCTCCTGTTACATCCTGTTTATACTCCTCTGAGTTCCTGGTTCTTTTGTTCCTGTTTTTTGTGTGCTCCTAGCTGTATGCAAGTTCTAGTAATTATTTTTTTCATTTAATACATCACCATCTACACAATACTTCTTCCTCGCTGCGTGTGGGTCCACTTCAACCTCAATAAATCATGATACTTATATCCTTTTATGGTTTTGTTAATGTAGTTACACTGTCTCAAACCTCGTAGTTTATTTAGAAACACTAATACAGTTTCTGAGTGAGTTTCTTGACATAAGTACAAAGTCATAAAAATATAAGAAGAAAAACAATGTCTTTGAAACAATCAAATTCTCTGTTATATTCAAAAGTAAACTTGCAAAATAACTAACATACTGAATAATGCATGTAGTTCATAAATTTTCTTTAAGGCTAATAAGCATGTTCACTACCAATAATTCATCATGATGATGATTATATAGGCCTATAGTGCTTAAGTCACTTGCCTTGCAGTCAACCCACGCACACTCCATTATGAGAATAGACCAAGCTTAGCCATAGCCCTGTGGCCTGAAGAGTGTCTACAGCATCCAAACAGTCTTTCCTTCTCATACATGTCACTTTTATTCAGGTTCAGTAACAGATGATCACTCCCAAAGCCTCGGGCAACAGTGTCACACAGACTTCTTAAGTTTATTTGTGATTTATACCGCCTGGTGTGAGTCACGACACAGCCCTTCATGTATAGGGTCTGTGTCCCCAAGGAGAAGAAAGTTAAACTATTTACCGACTCATTTGCTACTTTGGAGTCGACTGTTTTAACAGTATCTCATATTTGAATGTTTTTCAATAGAAATGTTTCTTGCAAAGCTTACTAAGATTTATAGATACAGGACAATGCCATTGTAGACCAATATAGCTTCACCTGATCTGTTATATCAAATATAACTCACATTTAAGATAAACAGAGAAGTTCTCATCAACATCTACGACTCTCAAGCAGATGTTAAATGTCAGATGAGAGGGAACTGAGAAATTTTATTGGTTGTGTCTATACTCACTGCTCAAAACTCTATTGCTATAGAGTCTAAAGAAAAGGCACATTTTAGCTTGAATAAAGTTTACTTAGAAGATTTGTACAAGCCAGTGAAATGCTGGGAAAATATAGGCTAATAAGTGGTCAAAGTGGAACCGTTGGAATGTCACCTGACCCCTGATTTGAAAGGAGAAGAGATCCACACATCACCCCAGAATATCCATGCCAAAAGTGAAGTTTGCAGGTGGGACCATCATGGTGTGGGGTGTGTTATGGCTTAAGGTACAGGCAAGGTCCATTTGAATGAAGGAAAGCTAGAAAAATATACCATGACATTCTTGATAAAAATCTGATGAAACAAGCTTGGCAAGACAATTGTCCCAAACACACGGTCAAGGACACTCTTAATTGATTTGAGAGAAATAAGAAGTAAAACTGCTAAAATGGCGCAATTAATCACTGGACTTATTTGGAGTTGAGAGTGCATAATGCTGGAGTGTCAACACATTAAAGATTTTTTACTACAGGTTGTGTGGGAGAATGTGTCAATTCACACCAGAGCGTTGCATGTAGCTACTTTCTCCCTATAGAAAATGTCTGTTGTCATGACCAGAAAACATTACTTCATACATTTCTGTAAATATATTCTGTACTTTTATCCCTTACTTGATCTGTTAATTTAAGGGTAACCCCAATAAAAAATAAGAAATCAAAAATAACTACATTAATAATTATAACTTCTGTGCTGCAGTGCAAAGACTGGCTCATTAAACAGACTAACTCCTGACTGGGTAAATAACATCAAATCCATTTTAGACCACCTTGACTGGAGTAATGTTAACCCTACTTGCTTATTTTGATGGATAATCAATTTAAGTAATTAATGCAGATTAAATAGTCTATTTATTTAAAAGCAAACTGTGCTTTTAAATAAACTGGCACTATACTTTTTGCACAATTTTTGTTCATATCTTGTATAATTTTCAATAGTTACTCATGAACTTATGTACTAATTTGTTGTGTAGTTATCTATAGAATTTTGGCACTTTTGGTCATCCATGAAATGTAAACTTAGTAAAATGAAGCAAAGAGTTTTGGTTGTTGCTTGGGATCCAATGGATGAAGCAACTCCTAACATTTCATGTTGTCTTTTGATTTCAAGAATCTGAATTCACTTCATTGAATAGTACAGCATTGCAATTAAGCAGCCCATCTGTGAAAGTCAGATTTAGACTGCTTAAAGTAGTACCATAGAGGGTGATTGGGTAATTATTATTGTTGGAAATGCTTCAAGTAAAACTAATTAAGTTATATCCTAAAGATAAAGACTCAAAGACAGCTCTGGAAAGGGGGAAAGAAAGAGAACTAGGGAGTGGGGAGGTGGGGAGAGGACTAGAGGGGGTTCTCGTTATCACGTTTCGAGTTGGATGAGCGAGAGGGAGAGGGAGAGAAACTCAAGTAATACCGACGAAGACCACGCGGCACAGAAGACGGACGAAGGCACGAGACATGATCCAAGGATTGAGGTAAGTTTGAATACGGCAGAACAATCCGTATGCATGGAACTGTGTGATTGTGTGACCAGACACGTTCTGGTTCGTGATTAAAGATTATAAGCCAACTGGTGTGATAGTGTGTCATTGATAATCCTGACTTCATCCGTCCGGTGATTGAGAGAGACTTCTCGAGAAAAAAAAAAAGAAAAGAAAGAAAATCCACGATCTATGAAAAAAATAAGAAAACAGTCCAGGAAGGGAAGCTATTTTGTGCTTCTGTTCGTGCTAAAATAAAGGAGAGATTTTATTTTATTTATTTATTTTTTTTGTATATAGTATATAGATTATTTAGGTTAAACCTTGAAGAGTTTGGATCTCCGGGAATGATGCGTGCGGACAACAGTCCGATAGACGTCCTTGTAACGTGTTTGGAAAGCGCGCTGTCCGTGGTGCTGAAATCCGGTTTCTGTATTTTCTCAATGAATGACACTGACAGCACTCAACCAGGTGCGATAGTTAAATTCTCTCTAAAGAATTATAGAGACGCAATTGAACTGTGATTTAAGTGGTTTGTTCAAAGGCATCCTGATAGGAGACTGTAAAACAGAGCGTGTGGAGAAGAACATGCGTGCTTCGTAAACTCTTAGCCTTCCTTCTTCATATCTCAACAATTTTCTCGTTTTTTCTGCAGGTGCCTACGGATACACTCCAAGCAACATTCCCACAGGTAATGGCTGGGATAAGCGTGGAAGCTCTGACAGACAGCAGATAATATGCCATCGCAGACGGCACGGCTCACGCTCTGTGGCACGACATGGCACGCGTAAAGATGAGTTTTTTCGCTCTCCTGTGTCTCCCCGCATGCCTCGTGATCACCCACAGCAGCGGCAGCATCCACGAGAGATCGGTGGTGCCCCGCGCCGCGTCCCGTTCCGTGGCCCGCATGGACGGGGACGTGATCATCGGCGCGCTCTTCTCTGTCCACCACCAGCCGTCTGCCGAGAAGGTGGCCGAGCGGAAGTGCGGGGACGTCCGGGAGCAATACGGTATCCAGCGGGTGGAGGCCATGTTCCACACGCTTGACCGCATCAACGCCGACCAACACCTGCTCCCCAACATCAGCCTCGGCTGTGAGATCCGGGATTCCTGCTGGCACTCCTCTGTTGCCTTGGAGCAGAGCATCGAGTTTATCCGGGACTCTCTCATCTCGATTCGGGATGATAAGGACGGTTCCAAATGGTGCATCGACGGAACCCCGTCCAACCAGCCACCGCCTTCAAAGAAACCCATAGCAGGAGTAATCGGCCCCGGATCCAGCTCTGTGGCCATTCAAGTGCAAAACCTTCTACAGTTATTTAACATTCCACAGATTGCCTACTCTGCCACAAGCATCGACCTAAGTGACAAGACTTTGTTCAAGTACTTCCTAAGGGTCGTTCCTTCAGACACTCTGCAGGCTCGGGCCATACTGGACATCGTCAAGCTTCATAACTGGACCTACGTGTCTGCAGTCCACACTGAGGGTGAGAAAAATTAGCACCAACTCCAGGGCCAGTTTTTGAGGGATCTGGGCCAGGTTTATTTTTAAACCCATAGATTGAAATTGATAGGTATTAAGAGCCTAAAATGCCAAATAATAATTCATTAAATTTACAAGTTCATATGTGATCATATAAACATGATTGGGTTTTTTTATTTTTATTTTTTCCCACCGTGCTGATCACTTTGAAATTCTCTGTAATTCGTTAAATTGTGTACTTTATCTACCTATTAATGGTTTATAAAATGTTTACAGTTCAACTAATAGTTGGTTAAAGTATTTTAACCAACTATATTATTATTACCTATATTTAAAGATAATCTTAATGTAGTCTCAACAAAATAAGCACATTAATTTATAGTGTTTTCAGTGTAATGTAATAATGAAAAGTTAAAACTAAAAGCTGATGTCCTTAAATAGTAAAATGTATTACATCATATCAGTATCAATTCGATATTTTAATTCCTGTGTTGGAGTGCTCTGGAAAGTCATTATTACTGCTGTTAGTCATCAAGACTGAAGATGATTGGCTAAACATGGAGTGAACTTTAAACCAATCAATGTAAGCTCCACCCATCTGCTGACCCTTGTGACAGTCTAGAGTAATTATTCAAACTTACAGAAAAATTTCAATTGATAAGAATACAGAAATGAATAAATACATCAATAATTGTTTGTGATACAATCACTGAAATATATAAAAAACAAAGGTGGCAAAAAGCATGCACAAGGCTTGGTGTTATGTCTGACCTGCTCAGAGTTAACTTTGAGGTTAGAGGTAGGTCTACTATGACATCATTGCTGTCAAATAGTTGCCTTGGTTATATATGACATCTATGAGAACCAAAGTAAAGTAAAAGACCCTAACGTTACTTTGGAAATGCTCAAAATATATTTTGTGTTTCAAAACCTGAGGGTTCTGGGTTAATGTCCTAAAAACCTTTTTAAAGTCTGACACAGACCAACTCTGGACTGCAGTCAAGGATCTTATAATACATGCCACATGTTAATAAACAAAATACCTAGTTTATAGTGACCCAGGTTCTCCTGATTACATCTTCAATTAACCATTTCATCAAAGCATTTCCTTTTATTAGAAGTGGCACAACAGCTTATTAGTTGTTACATTTATAGAAGAGTCATACACTTTGACATATCAAGGATCACATGCTGCTGAGGTTTCACAGGTCCTCAAGGTTTTATAGTGGAATATAAATATGCACTGACCCCCGAGCAGTTTTAACTTGATATATATATTTTTTTTTAACTCCAATTGAGTGTGTCCTTTTTGAGTCAACCTTTTGAGGTTGAACTTGATATCATTTTCTTTGTAATAATGTCTCACACTTGGCAGGAACATTCACATGCACATCTACACATTAAGACCTTAAAGAGTGCTCCTATTGTTTCCACAACTTCACACCTAATGTGCTTTGCTAATCGGAAAAAAAACGTGTGAACTTTCTGGCTTTGTGAGGATGGCCACCACAGCAAGTTTCAGAACTGTAATACAGCACATAAGTGACTATTTTAGAATGGACACATTAACATTTATTCCATTTTTAACTGGAGAGGACGTGGTTAAGAATTATACAACTGTTTCAGATTTCATCAAATACCTATTAAATAAACTGAACATAAACTCTCATAAATACACTTAAATTCTCACATTGTGATTAGCTTCTAACCTTTTTGAAAACTTTTCCTCATTTGCAGCACATCGGTTATGTTGTGGTGGAGACAGGAGATAACAGAAAAAGGCGGGTTGGGTAGACAGAGTAATTACTGTGAAATGAATTATGTCCGTGGCTTTTCATTAAAGTCTTGGTGAAACACAGTCAGTGATGTGCACCCAAATTATGACTGACAGGCTGCATTAACCAGGATCTCTCTCTAAGGAACTGCAGACATGCTGGGAGTGTAAAACATCTTTAGAGAGTCTTATTATAGTTAGGTATGGGAGACGAGCGCAGGCTGGCATTAGGTAAATGGCAAATGGAGTTAGGAAAGTGTAGTACCTGAAGGTCTATAGGTGATATCAGGTATCTGACCCTCCTCTGGGAATGCCATCAGAAAATTTAGGAACTGTAGAACAATGACATAAAGGGAAAGTTATCACTTATATCAAATGCAATACAGAATAGCACTGGCAAATCAATATTTGGTACAGAAGCTGTTATTTTGTGATTTATTTTGTGAATGCTTGTGATTTGAATACTTGCAAATCACAAGCATTCAAGCGATATTCATAGCAACATTTTTCATTACAATAATTATTTGCCAGAGGCTTGTTACATTGTTAAAAATTCAACAACTTCTAATTAATTTTCTTTCTTTTGTAATAAATAACAGCTTTTTAATGAAACTTTTCTACATTTCTGCAGCAACTGGCTGAGCTACAAGCACTGCCTTCTGCCTAAGCAGTGATAATATTTGGACATTCGTTGACATTTTTTAAAAGTCTCTTCAACCCGTTCTACTCGTATAGAGCACTATCACTTTGACCAATCTGAAAGAGATTGAAATTTGTTTTAACACCCTTCACTCAATTCCCAGAGAGGCAAAGTCGTAGTCTGTCCATGAAAATAAAACAAAATTGTCCAAACTTGATTGAAATTGTTTGGAGATAATTTAAGTATTTACAATCCTTAAACTTTTACACATTACACTTCAGTGTCTTTTACTGGATTTTGATGCAATAAACCAGCAGAGAGTAGAACAGAATTGTGAAGTGAGTACATAAGGTTTTATAACAAATAAAATCTGTAAAGTGTGGCATGTATTTGTAGTCAACCTCCTTTGGCTGTAACATAACTAAAGTGGTAATACTTTTGCAAGGCACTATTCTTGTTTGTCTTGTCTTTAGTCATCTTGTGGTCACGACTGGCTCAAGCTCATCAGTTTTCTATCTCCACTACCCAAGACAAGTTATAAGTGCAGCTTGTTGCCTGTAGCAACAGCTAGAGCTGTGAAATTGCATAAATTACCTGTTTCGATTATCATCTCTGTGGTGATGAATGCTTAGTGCGGGTTTTTTGTTGTTGTTTGGTCATTGTGAGGTGTCAACTAATGCACCACCACCCACCAGTCTCATAACTGAGATGGAGAGAGTAAAATAATTGGATATCATTATTTCCATTTACCTGCAGCAGAATGAAAAGAGGCAATTGAAAATATAATCAAAGGACTATTGGCAAACCAACACATGGACACATTATGGACCTGTGTAAATGAATTACACTGATGTCTATTTTAGCAGCAATGTAAATCTTCACCATGTGCAGATGTCTGATTGTTCGTTCTCAATCATTCAAAAACATGGCATAGACTTCCTTCCAGAATCGGGCTACTCATCAACTGCAAGACAAATGTTTTCACATATTTACAGCAAAGTGCTTCTGATTTCCCTATGATGACATGTCTGTTCAAATGCAAAAACATGTTCTGTCGCACACAAACGATTGGATTGTCTTTGTAATCCAGCTCTCAGAAAGAAAAGCTGCTGGTTTTCTCATCAATTCAGAGCAGCGTTGCAGTCTACATGGAAGGAGAAGATTTAGACGTAGAAACAGCTTTGCCAGGCTCTTGATTGTGACAGTTTAGAGCTAAACAAGTACAGTCATCTTCACCCCTTTGGGCTTGATTGCAATCAGCAGCAAGTCAAGTCTGACTCTCATTATCAGTGGATCAGAGCTTTGGGTCAGTCAAGGCTTGGGGCAGTGAGAGACTGCTGAGAGGAATCCTTTAGGCATAACATTGATTATCTTTTACATAAATGTGTAGGTTATGGCTTGTAAAAAAAAACCAAACAAACATACTGTACTCTGACAATCTGCTTCCTTTCAAAATTAAAACCACCAGAGAGTACAAAATGCAGATTTCAGAAGACGCTTTATTTTATTTTTATTAGATAAAAAACATACTATCCAAACTAATCTGACCCTAAACCTTGGCCTGGTTGTGCCACTGATGACAACACCTGTCATGAAGCATTTGCAATATCATGAGATGAGATTTTTTTTCAGGCATAGTTTCTAAAGTAAAAAGGGAAGCATTTCCATTACAAATATGTGCAAATCTTTGTCTATATTCTGCTAATGTAAAAAAAAAACAAAACCAAAGAACAATTTTGTAATTGCAGTGTTTCCATTAATTAAGAAATTAAATAAAAATCAAAGGTGAATAAGCTTGTTCACGCATAAGTCATAAAAATAATCAAGGCAGCGACCGATGTAAATGGATGTAAACATTAATTATATGAATAATTCACCCATAATGCTAGCGCTCGTCATCCATCAGTTATCAGAGGAGACACCGGCGTTTTGTTCACGTGTCTGAGTGACAAGCCTCTTATTCTTTGGGGCAACTATGTATGCAGCGTTTTGAGTGAAAATGGAGTTGACGATTTTACAGATGAGCTGGGCATTCAACACGTTTGCCTGACATGAAACTTCTCATGAACTGTGCGATGTTGTGAGAGCTCTGGGGGAGCCAGCTGCACATTGTCCAAAAAAACCAAAACCAAAACAAACATCCTCCTCCCACTACTTCTCGCCGTCTTCTTCTTCGTTGTTTTCGCCAGCAGTAACATCCAGCTGTTGTGGTGCGGGAAAACTGTTTCCATTGCAGTTTTGCTAAATATATCTATTTCAATACGGCCGAAAAACAACCTCATCCTGGCGGAAAAAAACTTTTTTTTATCAAAGAACAATTTTTTTTTTTCTCTCAAAATTGACATGTTTTCATTAAGCAATTTTATTTTTGTAATTTCAATTTGGGAAACTCTACGGTTCATAGAAATGCAGCTAATGTCTGCTTTATTAATCATCTTCAGGAAACTATGGGGAGAGCGGCATGGAGGCCTTCAAGGAGCTGGCCTCTCAAGAGGGCCTGTGCATCGCCCACTCGGACAAGATCTACAGCAACGCCGGAGAGAAACACTTTGATCGCCTTTTGGGGAAACTAAAGGAACGTCTGCCCAAAGCTCGTGTGGTGGTGTGTTTCTGCGAGGGCATGACGGTCCGTAATCTTCTGATGGCTATGAGGCGACAAAGGGTGCGTGGGGAATTCCTCCTTATTGGCAGGTATGGTTGTATGTATCTGCATGTTTCTTTACACACCAGTCCAGAGCATCTTGCTGGATGACAATGACTCTGTTAACAGGCTGGGAGTCTAAGAGAGGCTGTTTTGTCTTTCCACAGCACATGTCACCAAGGCAACCAAAAACAATTAGACTACATAAAAGTAGCACTGAATAGAAATGTTTGTCTAGATTGAATAATTGTCATATCTGTCACAGATGCATAAATAGACAGTCAATTTTTCTTGTCCAATTTGGGTAGATTTTCTTATATATGCATTTTGTTTCAGCATTGACTCATTTTGATCAAGCACTTGAATTATAGAAATTCCTCTTAATTGGATATCCAATTAAGCTTTATCTCACAATTAATTTAAGCTTTTTTTTCAACGTAAATATTTATTTGCATAAATACTTGCTGCTGTCAGTCGTAGCAGTGACTGGGTGCGTTAGCATCATATCCACAAGCTGGGTTGAAATGATGGGGTGGTTTGTGAAAGTGGAACCTTGATAGATCTTTTCAAATGTTTTTTCCCCCAGACATGGTTATTTATCCCATACAATTCAATGGAAACACAAACAAATCTGCTAAGAAATAATAATTAAAAAGAAAAACGGCAACATCCTTGTTGCATAAATATGCACACCATTAAATTTATTCACTTCATTAAAGCATCTTTTGGTTTACTTTCATGGCTCAGTTTACTTTGGAGAGAATTAAACAGCATCTCAAACCAATAAGCCTCTTAAAAGTTCTCAAACGTTGGCGATTGTGTGCACATCTTTTGTCCATAACCCTGTTCACATGGCTACAATTTTTCCGTCCGTTTTAGTTTTAGATTGTGGCTTGGCCATTCTAAAATTTTACATTTCTTTTCTTTAAGGCATTTTTATTTTTCTGTGTTGTATATGTTGTTGCCTCTTGGCCAGAAAAATAGGTTTTTAATCTCTTTTATTTTTATCCTGGTAAAATGTCTAAATAAAAAAATTTAATTGGATTTATCCTTGCTCTTACTAAATTGCTGAGAACAACAAAAAAAAACCCAAATAAAGATACAACAATGAGATTACATTGAAAGCCACTGATTGTGATGCTGCTACCGATATATTCATCCTGGGTGTGAATAATGTTCTTTTTATAGTGATTTGATGTTGTTTTTAATGCCAAACCTACCTTGTCGAGTTTTGGTCCGAAGTTCAAGTTTGGTTTCAACAAATTGTGACACCTTATCCCACAAAGCTTAGGGAAACTTTAGATAATTCTTGATGTTTCACTTGTAAGGAAAGATTTCAACTTTAAAGCCCTCCTCTCTTTTCAGATAAATAGACACAAAGGATGATCTTGTTTTCTCATGCAGAAGAACACAGCCAGTACTTGACAGATATTTCCTCAGTTTTCTTGGTGATATTGTCAGCCTCTTGGCAGCTTTATTGACCACCTTGGTTGTTGATTTTTCATCAATTTGGGACAAACTTCAAGTTTTTGCAGTGCTGTTGTTTTACTGTGGTTTTAGCTGTGCCATGTCATTAAGACAGACAAGCAGTGGTTTGATTTTTTTTTTCTTGTGCTGTTAATTTTCTAATCTTAGACTCTTTTGCTAGATGCTATGAGTAAATTAGATGCCATGTTGCAGAACATTAAAAACTATGTGGATTACAACACCATGCTGTGAATAGAGTAGAACATTATTTTCTGTTTCATTTTAGCAATTCTCATTCAAAAAATAGGGAATATCTTGTCAGTGTGAAACCAGTTTGAATATTTTGAGGCTCTCTGCTTAACATAAGATAATTAAGTTTTGATTTTTAGAAAAAAAAAAGAAACATAGTAAATTAATTTTAACATCTGCACTCCAACAGGCAAGCATGCTGCCATGACTTGAACTTATAAAAGGGGGATGGGGGAGAAACACTAGAGCAAACATAATGTTTTCAGAGATTTGTAAGTAGCTAGGGACTGAGGCGGAGATAAACACTGAAGAAAACCAAAGTTGGCAATTCTGGGTTCCATTAACTTAATGGAAGTAGGGGGTCGTAAGAATAGGTGCTCATTGCAGAACACAATCTCATTTCCCATGAAGACTGCCCTGTACATAAACCCTAACTTCTTATTCATCATGTTTTATAAAAGAGAGAGGCTCTTGTACCTTGTCTAAAACTAAATTATCATTTAGATGAGAATCAGGAT
Organism: Brachyrhaphis roseni; assembly: GCA_903066815.1. Taxonomy (NCBI): domain Eukaryota; kingdom Metazoa; phylum Chordata; class Actinopteri; order Cyprinodontiformes; family Poeciliidae; genus Brachyrhaphis; species Brachyrhaphis roseni. The sequence goes on from CAEFZY010028052.1 coordinate 46,742, forward strand.
TAATATTTTCATTGAGAGTTTTAATTATGCTTAGTATTTTCATGCAGATAGAGATCACTTGATCTAATCCAAACCTTTCATGTTGAAGAACATATTTTTGTCATTGTCTTCATCTTTGATTATGCATTTCTCATACCCTGTATTATTTCCCATAAGCAGAACTGAAGGGGACTCAATCGGCATTCTTAGCTGCCCGTTTATATTTCTACATCCAATGCAACCATGCATATCTTAGTTCTTAGCAGGTCAGTCTTCCTTTTTTTGAATACCATCTAAATTATCTATTGTAACGACACTCTAAGACTCGCTCCCATATGTGTCCCTTTCTCTATCCTCCATAGGAGAGGAAAAAGTGAATCTTTTTTTAGCTTTTTGTGGAAGTCTCCATGGGAGGAAGAAGTACTTCTAGGTCACAGAAAATAAAAGGAGATAGAAAGGAGTGTGTAAAATGACAGGGCAAGTCTGGACCAGCACAGATGCTATGCCATGTGTGTGGCCAAATAAAGCTGCCAGGTAGGTATTAGCTCACCAATGGGAGCTTGTTATCCTAATTTATGCTTTCACCCTACAGGGAGCCTCTTCACATGATGTGTGCAAGTGCATTTTGGTTTGTTCTGTCCCTTATTGCATAAAGCAACAAGGGACATTCAGACCGATAGCATACAGTTGGTAAAGAGGCAAAAAAGTCCAACATTCTAAGTTAAGACCGGATTTTTGAAGCTTTAATCAATAATTTTGGATATAGGAACATTTGCAACAATGGTAAAATCTTACAGTTATATGTGAAAGTGCTGTTTTGTCACACTTTATATCTCCTGATATGGCTTGTTCTCAGTTGTAGCCAGTTGCTGCTTTTTGATGAAAAAGCCCCTGGAGACCACTTTTCACTTGACAGCACACACATAAACAGATAAATTAGCAGCTGAACAACAAGGAGTGTAAATGAATAACAGCCCAGTATGCTTGTAATAATAATAATAAAAAAAATCAGCTCAAAAAGTAAGGGCAAATCACTACTTCAATCAGGCAAACCTGGTCCACGAAACATGTCTGTGCTTTGAAACTATTTTTAAATAACAAATGAAAGCAGCTCGGTGAGCACCAGCAACCTTAGTGGTTTGGATATTTTTGAACTAGAAGAGCCACAGGCTGAAAACAACTTGTTCAACTCTGAAAATTAAGGTTTGCCAACACCCTTTAATGGAATGTTTGTTCACTGGATGAACAACTTATCAATGCGGAGAGGAATTTAGGTTTTTGTCACCTTTCCAAGTGGAAAGGCATTAGCACTCCCACTAATATTACCTTTAATAAAGGCATTAAAGCACTCCCGCTAATATTACCTTTAATAAAGGCATTAAAGCATTCCCGCTAATATTACCTTTAATAAAGGCATTAAAGCACTCCCGCATTAAAGGATTTGCTATCTGATGCTAATGCTGTTGACTTAGCTACAGGTATTTGGTTTTTGGTGATTTGCCTGATATTGCTGAGCTTCAATGTGCTCTGGACAGATTTGTTTCTGATAGACTGGTGTTATGGAGTTCATAATAAAGATCATATGAGCAAGCTTTTGAGGAAATGCTAAGCAGACAGGAAATGGCCAAACAGTGAGTTCCTATCATTTTGTCTGATAATGCCAGAAATAAGAAAAACATGGTGGATGATACGAAAATTTTAATCCTGCTGCTTCATGCATGAGAGTAGATGGATTGTGCACAAGACATTCCTTTCATACTCCAGAATCAAGAAATTGCCTTGAGTATGACAGCTGGTCATTTAGAGCTTTGAACGTTTGTAGAGCAACTGAGATGTGAAATCATAAATGTAGTTTTGATCTTAACAAACTTATTTTACTTAGGATGTGTAAAATAAGATTGTTTCAGCAACTCTGTGCTGAGAGCATTGCAAACAATAGATCAAGTTTACATATCGGCAATTATTGAAAATGAAATGTTTGTAATCAATACTAGCAACAAAAGGCTCCCAGCCTTAAGCCAATAGTCAACTTTTGCTTCATAACCCATAAAAAGAGATTTTATATTGAAGCTTGTATCTCTTTGACATTATCTCAATTGCTGCTGTGCCAAGAAATTGCAATACACCAAATAAAGCAACATAAAAGCTTTATTTGCTCTTCTCATACGCTGTGATGATCAGAACCCCACAGAGGCAGACAGAAACACTACAGCAAGTGGGCACATGTGAGTGGTTTGAATCTGAGAGCTTTTTGTTGTTGCTGTTCATCTAACCTGCTCTTCAGACGAGGGCTGTATGTGGCGTCATCCTCGACCCACTTCATCCCTTGATTTCAACCTTTTCCATCCACTCTGCTTCTCTGTGGTCCAGGAGTCTCTTCTCGTTCTCTCTCTCCATGTTTTTAGCGATGATTGTCTCAGCCAGCTCTCTCAGTTTCTCTATGATTCCAAACATAGAAATCAGCTATCAGTGTGGTATGAACAGAGAAAGAGGAGCTTCCATTCCCAACATATTGTGCCCTACATATAATCATGACACTTGAACCTGTTTCAATGTTGTCACCTTAAAGCTACAAACACCAATGTTTGTGTTCCAATTCAATGGAAGAGCACAATGTATATATATATATATATATATATA
>CAEFZY010028059.1:0-23445 GCA_903066815.1 Brachyrhaphis roseni
AAGTTTGTTCCAAATTTGTGGTGCATAGAGGCTGACAGCTGCTTCCCCTCGTTTGGTTCTGGTTCTGGGGTTGCAGAGCAGAACCAGAACCAGAGACCTGAGAGGTCTGGAAGGTTGATACAACAGCAGCAGGTCTTTAATGTATTGTGGTGCTAGGCCGTTCAGTGTTTTATAAACTAACAACAATATTTTAAAGTCTATTCTTTGAGCTACAGGGAGCCAGTGGAGGGACTTTAAAACTGGTGTGATGTGCTCTATCTTCCTGGTTTTAGTGAGAACACGAGCAGCAGCATCTGGATCAGCTGCAGCTGTTTGATTGATTTGTTGGACAGACCTGTGAAGATGCTGTTGCAATAATCAATGCGACTAAAGATTAACGCATGGATCAGTTCATGGTTGACTGAGTGATCAGGCCTGTTGCAATAAGCAATCAATCAATCGCATGATGAATTAAAACAAACTCAATAATTTCCACTTTTGACTTTAACACTCTTTTATATTGTTATCGTCAGGTTTCCTCCAGGTTAGTGGCTAAAGCTCTTGCGGCCATTTTGATTATGACCAATTAAAGAAGTGTATTTGATTAGCAGCACCTCGCTTCTGTTTTCTGACTGTACATGTGTCAAACAGCAGAGACAAATAGTGTTGCCCAACTACACAATTAATCCAGGCTTCAAGTCAAAAGGGGAACAAATAAATTTCTAAAATGTCTGTCTGTGTTTGGGGAAAACCTCAGGATCTTCATACTCTGAACGGAGGATGTCTGATGGATTCTTCCAAAACTTTCTGTGCCTGTTTGGGAACAGGCCGTTCATAAAACGCCCGGAAGGAAACGTTTTTCGCCTTTGTGGGAGATTGTAGCAATCACAGCGGCTTGCGTTTTGCCTGTAGAGAGACGCTGCTTATAGACTTCACTTGGTTTGTTCTGAGGATGAACAGGAGATTCACACCTGAAGTGAAACCGTCATGGCGGCCTGTCACAACTCAGGAGAAGGAAGTTGTTAAAACGGCGCCTCAGAAAAAGAAAACGCTGTTTTCTTCAACATTCATTTCACAGAGTCGGAAATATTTTCTCTACATGCAAATCATCAGTCCATGAGCATGAATGTATTATTTTTACTAACACCTGTACGACTAAAATAAAAAGAAAACATGGATTTCCAGGCCAGGTTGTAAAATGTTCTGTTAGTTTGCAGAGCATTCAGTAAATATCAAAATAGTTCATCTTTACATGTTTGATCTCGTCGCTATGACAGATGGTCAGAAGTAGGCAGAGAAGCCAAAAATTATACTCAAGTAAGAGTAGCATTTCAAATTATCAATCATTTAATAGTTAAAAATTGCATCATCAGATGGACCAAAATATAAAGTTATATGAAATTTTGGTATTTTAAGAACCAAAATGACAATAATTCATATAAGCAACAAACATAACAAAATCAGGCCAAAGAAAAATTTTCAAATCAGATTTTTTAAAATATAAAACTTATGAAACTTCATCAAAAACTGCAGGTGTGTCTGGTGAATTTTTGGTTAAAACATGTTTGTTTTTCTTTCAGTGGGCAGAAAATTCAGAAATTTGACTCAAGTAAGAGTAAAAATACTTCAAAATAAAATTACTCAGGTAAGAGTAAAGAGTACAGCGTAGTAAAAATACTCCTAAAGTACATTTTGGTTTTCAAAAAAGTTACTCAAGTAAAAGTAAAAGGTTACATTTAATATCAGTTATTTCTTTTAGCTAATTGACATCTGCAATCCTGTAACTGGTTAAGATGAGAACTGTAACAATAGTTAAAAATTGAGATAAGAATAGTCAATAAGTTATACCAAACCTTAAAAATTCATGAATATCATCACATAATCATGTATCTTCCTGTGAAACGGTAGGATTTATGAGACCAGTGAGATCTTGTGTACAAGATATTGTTTAGAAAACATTAAAAAGTCACTAACATTTTGCAATAAGTAACATAATGTAAGTTTGCCATAAAGTCAGTTTGTGAAAAATCTCTCATGAGAATTTTGCAGGAATATGAAAAGTTTTATTCAAACTGTCAGTGAACATCCTGTTCAGAAAGAAGAAGTGTTTTTGTACCTGATGTTTGGTTTAATGTATTCTTTTGTGCCATATAGCTGCACGTCGCCCACGGCTGCACAGAGCACAGCTGACCTTGAGCTGTTTATAGATCCCTGGCATTATGATTACCATAAAATAATAGTCTGCATTTTCTGAAACTTTTAATACATTGACAATCGTTTCTGACATCAACCTGCTGACCTTCGACATGCAGCTGTGCAGCAAAGCACTTGCGTCAAGATTTTCTTTCCAAATAGGAGGCAGGAAACAAAAAGAGTTTTAAACTTTGACTTGATTTGCTTTAAGCTAACTTTCAGGATGTTAACGTTTTTAAAGTCAGAGCTTTCTGCAGTTCAAGTAAAATGTTGAATGCAGAAAACATTATAACCAAGGTGTGTTTAGAAACTGCTCTTTTTGCTTAAAGTAGCTGATTTATAAAAAATATCTCAAAGATTTGTGGTGATTTATTTAACATTTTAAGGCTCCATATTGACTGAAATGCATCAGATCTGGAGATGTAGTCAGAACGGTTATTAAAGTCTCAGCGCTGTATAGAGATGGACTGTCCATCACCTTACTGGACCTTTTGAACATTTCTCTCTTGGTTTTTAGCCTCAGCTGGTACATATATCTAAATATGTACCTTGAAGACAGAAATTTACATTGAATATGAATGAATTGAGAGCAAACATTTAAATAGAATTTAAATAGAAAAATAATATTTTTTGGGGGGGATTAATAAGTTTTATTAGTCCTAACTCTACCTAAATAGGAAAACCTTACATTATTTATGTTATGTTAAAAGTTTTTATGAGGGACAGTTTTCTAAAAATGCTAGGCTAACATTAGCATGCTTTGATATGACTTGTTGATGATTTGTGTTGCTTCATTCTCAGTTGTGTTCCAGGCAATCCTGCACAGAAAAAACCTAAAGAAAAAGTTATTTTGCTCCATAAACTTGCTTTGCTTTGAATGCAGTAAAATTTATCAAGTGGTGTTTCAGCTGCTTTCTGCTATTGCTATGCCAAGAGCTGAAACGGAGCAGATGAAAAAACACGTAGACACAGCAGCCAATATAATATCTCCTTTCACTGTGAACTGATTCTTCCCCTCAGAAAATGAAATACTGTTTTATTGGTTTGATCTGAAGTATGTTCCTGACAAAAAAAGCAAAAACAGAAGAAATGTGAAAAGGGGTTAGAGGTTTTTCCCAGCATGTTGAGCTAATTGCTAATTCAAGTTTCTTACAGAAGCAACAGAAGCAGAAAAGAAGAGATGGAAATTGTTCATTAAGATGCTGAGCGATGTGGAACATTGGGATTATTTTAGCTTTGGCCGTTATTGACGTATTTTCTTAGGGTTAACCATAAAACTTTATTCATGTTTGCAGTGATTAGGAAATAATTATTGTGTTTTATTGGAACAAATTTTGCAATTTAAACTTGAAATTCAGAAAAATAAGGACAAGAACAATGGATCCACCTGCAAGTTTTTGATTTGTAGAGCTAAAAACAAAAGTGTGACATTTAAAATCAAGTTTTTTTTCACCTGTGGGATGCAGTTTATAAGTTAAACTTCATTATATACTTCACTTATGTTTTTTTCTTCTGGAAGACAGATGATTAAGTTCTAAAGGTGTTAGAAGTTTTTGTTTTTTGAATGCTGTTGTTGAGATATTCTTGTGAATAAATCAAAAGCCATCAAAACTGAGTCTCATCTCACAGTGAATCAAACTTTACAAGATTTAGCTGGAAAATCTGAAAACTGTAGCACGAGGCAGTTTCACTGCCAGATATGAAAATAACTTTCCAGAGAAGCAGTCTTGCCACTTTGTGTAATGGATTCAAATTTAGTAATACAGTATTTATCACCCGTGGTGTGTTATTATATTCAGAAAGTCTTCAGTAAATGTCCAACACCTACAATAAATCAATCTTCTGCTTTGTTCTACAAACAGACTTCATTCTGTGGTGGAAAAAAAAGCTCTATAAACTGAGAACAAAAGTTCTTTGTTAAAATTCTTTGCACAAAAGCAAGTTAAAGTTAATTAGCATCACATTGTTTAGCAGCGTATCGTTAGCCTCTAATGTAGGAGCTGAAATGTTGCTTTGGTAAGTAAATCAGGTTCTGGAGGTCACAGTAAAAAAGTATTTAATTAGGAAATTTGTGTAATAAAGCAAAGTTTATAAGGCACGGCTTTATAAATTAACATAGTGAGTACAAGGAACGGCTCAGGACATAAAAGCGAACAATATTTCTTATCTGCCTTTTACCAACAGTCTGTAAGGCTAAGCTAACATTAAAAAAATCCCCAAATTATTACACTAACATTTTGGGTATCAAGTAAAAAAATTAATTGTGAAAAATTAGATAATTTTCTTAGCACTTGAAGAAAATGTTGCATCATGCTGCTGCTAGCTAACAACGCCAGAATTTACATACAATTTTTTTCTCTAGCCCCGTATTTGCAGTTAAAAATCCAAAGCAATCTTTATTGGTCAATCCTGAATTATTTTACACATCTTAAAGAAGTTTTAAAAGTATTTTATTAATTGCTTCCTGTTTTGTTTTTCTACAGTCTAAAATTAGTTCTCAGACTAGATTCAGTTGAAATCCAAGACCCAAATGGAAAGAATGTTTTACATTAAGTGACTAGAAAGTCTAAATATTAAACTTTTAAAATATATGTACTTAAATGACACATGAACAAAGAGATGAGCTTCAGTTATTGGAGCAAAAAAGGAAAATGTGTCTGGAAATACCCTTATTAGATGCTTTAATAAAAATATTTTGTAAGACGTGCCTTCATAATCAATCAATCTATTTTATTTGTGTATCACATTTCAGCAGTAAGGCAGTTCAGAAAGCTTTACACCATAAAAACACAAAAATAAAAACCCATAGAAACAATATACAGTCAACAATTGAGAAACCGTTGAGTATCAAAATCATCAAAACACGTCATATGTTGGTCAATGTTGCATTTAATGTTGTTTAAAAGGCATCTCTACACAGACGGGATTTTACCCTTGATTTAAAGGAAGTCAGTGTTTCGGCTGTTTTGCAGTTTGTCTGACGTTTGTTCCAGATTTGTGGAGCATAGAAGCTGAATTTTGTTGAGTCTTATCTAGCCGATATCTGACTCCCGATGTTTAAAAAGCCTGACAGGCCCACTCCGATTTTGGCCAATACCAATTTTTCTTTGTCTGAAATGTCGCTAAATATAGCAAGAAAATATCTGAGTTGGGTGACTATAGTTAACTGTAAATGTGCAGACATGACCTGGTGGGCTGGTTTATCAAACCTCTCGCAGCAGAGCAGAAGACAGTGGTTGATTTTTAGAGCTTTGCTGAGGCAGATAAGATTAAGAGATAAGATCAGCTCAAGGAAATCGGCTCCAATAAATTGGCTGGCCGATAAATCGGTGCACCTCTAGTCTTCAGTTCTGGTTCTGGATGCAGAGCAGACCAAATTCTTTATTTTTGGATTCCATCACATTTCCTGTCCTAAAGCCTTCGGGGCGACTTTAGGAAGAACAATTTGTAACCTACCTTTCTATTACTGCCATATAATTTGTACGTTTGCTTCGACGCGGAACTTGAACGCAGCTCCTTCCTTTAGTTTGCAGCCTAAATGCAAAGCATGCAGCACTGCTAACATCAAACAGTCACCAAATCAGGGGCTTCTGATGAAAAAGCTGGTGGCTTTGATCTCAAGTGGCAGCTCTGGCCCACGGTAGGTGTGGGTTTTACTGTTTCTTAATTATAGCCAGTCTGCAGTCTGGAAGTCTTTACTGCAACAAGCAGGCTGGTAAATGCTTAAGAGGCAGATCCTGCACTGACCTCCCTCTGGTCGGTGTGGGAGTCGGCCTTCATGCTTCCTCTTGTCAGCTGCTCTTTTAAACAACATAAAACATCCGACGCTTTTAAAGTTTCTATCTGCTTTAGTTGTTTTGTGAGCAGCAGAAGTGATTCAGTTATGATCATAATGGCAGGTAAATCAAAACATTTCATTTGTAGAGTAATAATGCTCTCTTCATGAAAAGTTGTTTGCCTGAATTTCTCAAGTGAAATTAAACTTTTCAAAAGCAGTCACTAGGCAATCAATAAATCAATTAACCCGTTTAATCCCATTTTTTTCTAACTTTTGGAAGCTTTTGGCTTTTAGCTGCTAGTTGAAGCTTTAAACTAAAACAACTTTCATGTAGTGTGAATTGTCACATGACCAGATCTCTTTACTTCCTGTCTTTATTGCTGGAAGTGAAAGTCTGTCTAAAACTTGTTTAAGAGGAATTGACTTTAATAAACTAATATAACTAAAATATCATGTACATATATTCTTTAAAGGGTTTTTATACTGATGTATAATTTTCCCTGCGTGCATGTTTTACATTTACTAACAGCATAACCAACATAAAGTGTTTTGTGTTTGGGAGGATTGAAGTGCATTGATTTACTCTGCAGGAAAGATTTTGGGATTTAACTGGAACTCATGTAATAATTAAAAATGAGCTCCATAGTTTCCATTTTTATAGTTTTAATAATTTTTCTCTTTTCTCTCTTTCTACCAAAACCTGGATAACAAAAGTCTCCAGTCTGGTGTTTTGGTCGTTTTATGAGGGATCATTTTATTTACAGAGACTTTATAATTGATTTTATTTGTTGTTTCTGTTGTTTTGCTTATGTATTTTCATATTTAAAATGTTTTCCAGTTCCAGAGTTAAATGTTCATTAAAATTTAAAGTTTATTTATCTTAAAGAATGTGTTCTCACATTTTTATCCCATTGTCACCATCATGTTGCCTGAAAATAGTCTCAAAATAAAAACATCATCGTTTGTCGTGGGAACTACTGGGGAAATTTATTGTCCAGGAAGTTTGATATCGTGACAGTCCTTACAGTCGCTCAGTGTTTCAGCTGGTTTGCACTTTTCCAGAAGTTTTTATAGATTGAAAGAAGAAACTGAAGTTTTATATTTTACTGCAAAAGATAATTTGTGAAATGATGATCAGCCATGTTTAATTAGCAGACATCCTGCCAGATTGGATCATTTATTTACAGATTTGAAGCGTTTTGCAGCCTGACTTTGTCATCTAAACGGTTTGGATTTGCATCAGGCAGTTTGGAAACTACATGATGAATTAGGTTTGAGGCGATCTGAGGCTTTTTGGAAACCTCCTTACATTTTTGCTGGAGGAAACATTCTGACCCTTTGCAGGCCTCCTTTATCTCCTCTGCGGTTCTGGTTCTGCTGTTCAGCAATGAGCAGATAGCACGCGGTTTGTTTTCAGAGCTTTTCTGCAGCCCACAGGACAGCGATCACTGAAGATGAACCAAAACAGAAGGCTAGAGGGGTAAACACCGGAGGGGGGAAACAACTTCCTGGAAGCATTCATGAATCTCTGAAGCTCACAGATTCATGTACCATTTCTTCCAAGAACCAGCAGAAACTTTTGTTTGAAAATGTTAGAGTTAAACTCTGGATTATTCCTGTTTGACTGCATAAAATGGGTCACTTTTGGAGAAATTCATTTAATGGAAAATAAACATGCACAAAGTGATGATACCTCAATAAAATCCAAATTGTGATTTTATTTAGAAAAACTGGCAGTTATCCAGAAATCAGAATTTGCCAATTTTCCCTTGATTGAAATTAATCAGTGATTGTTACACTAAATTCTAAAAAAAATATATTTTTGTGTGTTCATTAAGTTTATTCATTCTACAAATGTATGAATCAACTGGATGTACTTGAATGGATGTTTTGAGTTAAATAAGAACCAGATAAAGACGAATTTATCTCTGTAGAAAACATAATGTGATCCCCAGATTAACCAACAAATTCTATAAAATTTAATTAAAACTGACAGCCTGGCCTACTTCCTGATTAATTTCCTAGGTCGTATGTTTCTTTCTTCTGTAGAAACGTAGAACAAGATGAGAGTGTGAAGGAAAAAGTTACATCCCATGTCAGTTCTGCAGAACATTCTGAATTTCACACCCTTGATCCTAATGGACCTGAACTATTCATCAAAAAATCACACGATCAAAGATGTTACTGGACTTTATGTCAAATAAAATCTGTTTTATTATTTCATGTTTAGGCCCAGAGGGAAACAGCCTGGATTTAAGATGTGATTAGACATGCAGTGACTGACGTAAGATTGAAGTTACATCTAAAACGTTTATTAATGGCATCATAAATTAAAATGACCTCAATAATAATCATTTTGACAACAGTCATTAAGGAGATGCTTCACTTTAATATTGTTGAAAAGTCAGACTTAAGAATCCATTTTAATTATTGTTTTGGTTGTTTGTTTGTTTTTTCTTTTAACATTTTGGATATTTAAAATGTTTTCCAGTTCCAGTGTTAAATGCTCATTAGAAATTTAAGGTTTTTAAACCTTATACATAAGTCATTATTTTTATTATTTTAGTTGGAAATGATGTCAAAATAACTATAGTTTATCGCAATAATTTCTGGGACCATTTATACATCCAGTAAAATTTGCTACAAGGCCAGGCCTGGTCAGGAACACATTTTTATGGAACACCATAAAGATCCAAAATGTGTCTGTATCAAATTGTTTGAAGTTTAAACTTATAAAAGTGTTTGAAGCTGAAGGATTTCTGAAATCAAAGTTTTCTCCTGTTTTGTATAAATGAAGTCAATGAATTTGTGTGTTTGTTGGTGACAGTTTGGCTCTGGAGAAACATCTGTTTGTATGGAAACTGTCAGAAAAACACAAAGAACAAAATTAGTTTTTATTGTTTTTACATTATCACACAATCCAGCAGAAAAAACGATTCCATCAAATGCCTAAAGCCGACCTCAGCATGTCAAAAGTTCATTCAAACTTTATGATTCCCGTCTTTCCCCCGTTCCATGCCACCCTGGAGGTTTTCTGCTCTCATACAGTCCAATGGTTCACATAGTTCTGGTGTTTTATTGTGAAGTCATTACCCCGAAAGGCAAAGACAGGAAGCTTCTCATGTCTGATATATTTTTGGACTGGAGGAGTGTGAGTGTAATCGCTGGCAGAAATAAATGATCCGCTTCTGAAGTGGCTTCAAGATGAGTCAAATGCAGAACATGAGCAATGAGTAAACATTCAGACTTAATTTGTTTCTTGGCCATCAAAGGCATATAAAAGATCTTAAGCTGAACTTCCTGTTGTTATTTTGGGATTTTTCTAATCTAGTAAATTCTTTTAGGAGAAATCTACTTCTGAAATCCTCCTGACACTTTTACATGAGAACGAAACGCAGAGAGCGGAAACGACTTTAAAGATAATTTCATTTATAGTCAGAGCATCTTTTTAACCATTACTGGCATTGCATATTGAAAGAAAGAAAATATTTTCATTAACCCCTATAATAATCAATTGTACAGTAAATTACTTTACTAAATGCGGCTGTTTTATTTGGAATGCAAAGACGTTAATGATGCAGATCTGTAATATGTACCATAAATACTAAATAAATTATTCACTCCCCCAAACATTTGAAACAAAAAGCTCATTTCCAGATTTTCTTATCTTCAGTCATATATGTGACTATATGTAAGTTAGGGTTACTCTGTCCTTAAATCAGCTTTAAATCCAAAAGACGTTCAAATTATATCTTGATAATGCCCATAGATATGATTATATCTGGTTCTTTCCTGACTTTTATTTTGGTCTGATATGTTTCTTCTTATAAGTAAAGTTTATGGGTTAAAAAAGGGGAAAATGTGAGGAGAGGAAACAGAACTGCTTCATAAATAGTCTTCTTCAACTTCAAAATAAGAGCATGAATAGAAATGGCTAGCAGGAACAGTGAAAACCAGAACTTCAACACAAATGTTGAACTTTATCAAACTGAAAGCTTACAAAGCATCCAAAAAATGTACACACATATATATAAATATACACATATGTATGTTTTTTTTCACAGAGCAAATACGGCACTTACGTTAGTCCACAAAATGGCGACACCAAAAGTTTATGAGAAAACACCAGATTTATTTGGTTATTCAACAATTTTAATCTATTTTTTAAATGCTATCTTCTCTTGAGTATTCATTACCTAATTGATGTAAATATAATCAGAGTACAATACAAACAAAATTAAAACTAGTACTATAGCTAATAAAAACTAAAACTAAACAGTACTTAACTAATAATAACTATTAAAAACACACTCTAAAACCTAACAAAACCAACTGAATTAGACAAACAAGAAGTCACAACGAAATAAAACTAAGCTATAATGAAAAGCCCAGAACTGTTTTAACCCAGGTTACAAGAAACTTAAAATCTGCAGCAAGTTCCAAGAAGAGGCGCTCTGTCTCTGTGAATGTGGAGAAATCATTTGTCAAGGTGTGAAGAGATCTCCTGAGATTATTTAAAGCTGTGAAGTGGTGAAGGTCACGTGGGGATCTGCATGGAGACACTGAGCTGAGGAGAAATGGGCAGTAGAAGTGACAGCTTGGCTTAAGGTGTGAAAGGCTCACAGCGTGCCCTTTATTTCTGACAGACAGGCTGACGGACGGTTCAGGCAGGAGCCTCCGAGGACGCTGTCCTTACGGTCAGGGAGAAATGGGGTTAACGGAGTTTCACTTTACTTTTCTCCATTTCTTTTTCCTGAACAGGGAACCATGTTCAGGGAATGTCAGACTGATACAGAGTCGTTGCATGTTACTGTTTACATCTGTAAAGTTTGTGCACAGACAACACTGGAGGGCAAAAAGCCGATTCTTTTACATGCCTTCCATAGCTGCTCTGCCGCAGTGAAAAGACTCCGTTAGCTAAATGAAACCTGGAGATGAAGGTATTATTAATTTAGTGCAGAGCGCCAACTCAAAGGGAAAATTAAAGCAGAAAAATCATTGAAGAACAACTCAAAACCACTTTTTTCTTGCTCTTTGTGTCAGCTACACTACATACAGACTCGTTGCCATAGCAGCTGGCAACAGTCAGGATTCAACACCAGAAAAACTGAAACATTTCCCACACAAAGAACAGAACATTCAGTCCGTTAGTTTCATGTTTTTACGTTTGCTGTTTATTTTTCAATTACTAATAAGCGATCGCAGTGGTAGATTAGCATCTGCTGCTATTAGCTAAGCTTACACTGCTGTGGTAGATTAGCATCTGCTGCTATTAGCTAAGCTTACACTGCTGTGGTAGATTAGCATCTGTTGCTATTAGCTAAGCTTACACTGCTGTGGTAGATTAGCATCTGCTGCTATTAGCTAAGCTTACACTGCTGTGGTAGATTAGCTAGTTTAAGCACCTGCTCTACTGATGATCTGTCAGAGTTGGCATTTAGGTCGCCTTTTGTTTATTTTTTAACTGAACCAAAACACAAAATTCCACATCACATTTACATGTTAAGTTTTCAAAGTCAAGCTAGCATAACATAACTTTCCTCTCCCTCGCTAATTTTTTTTTTTAATTGGAACTTTTCCTGACCTTGTTATCTAGTTGTTGTCGTGTTGACAATTAGTAGCAAAGCACAGCTGCTCTTTTTCTTTTACATATCTGAAAAACATTTAAGATTAACGCATTATGTTGACAGCTTAACAGTTAAAACCAATGCTAGTCATCATTAGCGAGCAGCTTGCTGCCATCTAGCAGGGAGATGGGGAATCTTGCACGCATGACATCATGCTGCAACAGGTCCATACCTAACACATTTCTAAGTAGAAAAGAAAAACTGATACTGGCTTACGAGGAAAACATGCAGATCTACAACTTAAAGTGAAACTACCCCTCTGTGAAAGCACGATCCTCTCCCCACATTTCTTCAGACGGCAATAGTAGCTCAGGGAAGAGTTGGAGGAAATGTATCTTTTCACAGATTTTCTGTCACAACATGGTGACAATTTTAACAAATATGTAAAAAAAAAAACATTTTTAATGAAAGTTACATGCTGCATATCGACATGAGAAACTGATCTTCAGCAAAAAGGAGAGTTGCTTCTTACACAAAGCAGATCTGGTTAATAACGGTTCAGCAGGAGAACATAATTGGCCGTCATGAGGCTTCACATCTTATATCTTAAATTGTCAAACTACCTGGAAATGAATCACCTCTGTCCTCTGTGTCATTTTAAATGCTCACGGCTTGAATCGGTGTGTAACAGCAGCCAATTAGCGAGGAGGAGAAACCCGAGGCGCGGCATTCCTACTGGGATCCTGGCTGCATCCAGAGAAGGCAGCAGGCGAACCAGAGAACCTGTAGAGCCGAAGTTTTCCTCTGGAGAGAAAAGGAAGAGAATCCATACATGTCAGAGGAGTTTGGCAGCTCTGAACCGATTCAACATAATTGGAGTTGAGCGATTTCAGTGTTCAGCCCCTTATAGTTTAGATCTGTCCATAAGTTTTTGCACATTGAGACAAAGTGTTGAAGACTTACCCCCTCCCCGCTGTCTTTAAGATGGACAAAATAAATTAGGATGAATCAAACTTCATGTTATTTTCCTATGAAAAATCAACATTTTTTTAATGCACATTTGTGCTTGAACTTATTAACGATCTTACTGATCATGATAAATCAAAACATTCAAGAGTAGCTGTTACACACTGTAAAAACACAAAGTCTTACCAAGTAGTTTCTAGTGCAAATATCTTAATACACTTGGAATAAGACAAAACTAATTTCAGTTTCCAATTTCAGACCAGTCAGTACATGCAGCAGTAGCGTTGGCAACACTGAAAGGTTCGTTTTGTCAGGATTCAGCTTCTATGCACCACAAATCTGGAGCAAGTGTCTAAAAAACTGCAAAACAGCTGAAACACTGAGTTCCTATAAATCTAGACTATAAACCCTCCTGGTTAGAGTTTCTGTGGAACCATTATAAATAACTGACCATTATTCTGTTGTGCAATATTTACTGGTTTTCTCAGTTGTTGACTTTGTGTTTTTATGATGTAAAGCACTTTGAACTGCCTTGTTGCTGAAATGTGCTGCACAGATAAACTCGACTGATGGAAACTTGATTGATTATGCCCAACAACGGTGGCTGATAAAGTCCAAAATCACATTTCCTGTAGTCGGTTCAGTTCAGACCGGTCTGCGTGAACCGTACCAGAGTTTGCGTGGATCGAGATCAGCTGAAAAAGTGGGTCTGGGTCCGGTTGTTTGGTCCACACCTGGAACTCTGGTCCGTTTACGGCAGAGCAAATGTTTCAGGTGGGATTGGAGAAGGATCTGGAGACAGGAAGGTGAGGCGCTGATCTGTCTGTTGAGACGTAAACACAACTGATCCTGAAGACAAAGCTCCTGATTTACACGTCCATCTATGTTTTAACTTCGGGGTCATCAGATGTGTGAATAACTCTTTACTCGAGCTGCTGAAATGAGCCTCCTCCATGTGTTGGCCGCCTGTCAGAGCTTTAAATAGAGCTGCTGTTCCCCGACATGAAGTGAGTCAGTGGAGGAGGTTAAGTCATCGGATCTGGATTCCTCATGGTGAATCTCTCTGGAGGTTTTCCAGTCACGTCGTACAGGTAGGAGACCTGAGGCTCATCCACAACTTTCAGATCCTCAGTGTCTGACAGCGATTTTCAATTATAATAATACACAACTATTAAAACATTTCCTTATTACTCAGGACAGTGAAAGTTGTGAGCACGTTTAGGGAACGTTGACCAAAAAGTGTCCATTTATGCAGATGATATTTTATTTTTAATTTTGAATCTGGACTGTATTTTTACCGTTTGTGTTGTTTCTTCTTACCCAGGTAAATAACTGTTTAGGTTCTGAATAAGTTTGCATAAAAATACAGGATAAGAGAAAAAGTTGAAGTAGTTTGCAGCCCCTCCTGGAACATTTAACAATCACAGGTGAGCAGAAGACAACACAATTTCTGAATTAAACTTTTTTTTTCTAAGTTAAGAGATTAATATTTTCATTTCAGGTTGTATTTATATTAACCATTTCATGCATGAATTATGATCCTTTATGTCAGGATTTTTTTCCAAAGTGTCTCTGATTTTCTTAAGGCATTAAAAAAATGTTGTTTTTATTAGATTTAACAAAAATGTTCTTGCACTTTCAGTGGATGGCCATCAGTTGTTAGTGTATTGTATGATGCACTATTGCCCACTTCATTGGTCTGTGTGCATTTATAACATACAAAAACACATGAAACTCAAGGAAAAATGGCTGTAGGATAGCTGTCCACTGCAGTGACCGCTGTGCATGAAGGGTTAAGACGATGTGCTGCGTGACGTTAGCTGGCCTGTGAGTTTTTGTTAAGTGATCCTGAAGTTTGAGAAACGTTGGTTTGTATTAAAGACGTCTGCAGGGCGGCTGAACATCAGATGAAACATCAGAGCTGACCTGACAGCGGCCTTTACTGGACGTCTGACTTGTGATTTTCTCTCCTCTCTGTCCGCCGCTGTGTGAAACCTGGCCACCTACTAATGTGTGTCAAGTTGCATAATCCTCTGTGTCAGCCAGAGGCGGAGGTGCTCATGGTGTCTGTGTGTGAGTCTAAACACTCTCTGGGCCTGATGAGTAAAGCCTCAGTAGTCAGAACCCTTTCAGAATAAGAGCGTTCCGGTACCTGCAGTTCCACGTTCCTCAGAGGGAACCTTCAGCAGGATGAGCTTCATGAGGAGAGACAAAATGAGCAAATAAGATTCGCTGCTGTTTAGCTGAGAGCCGTGTGTTCACTGGCCTAAACTTTTGGCCTCACAGACATAAGAAAGCCTTTTTGACGCAAACCCATCCTGACATAACTGGAGCTGCCGCAGACCAAGGGGAAAAAATAAAGAAAATATCCTATTTGATTAGAAGAAGAAAGCGAGCCAGTTTCTCTTTGCAGCGAGCTGAAGCAGCACAAAGGTTTTATTCACTAACAGTTGTTAATGTTTCTTGTTGACTTGGCCGTTCTTGTTGCAGAGGTTTAAATTAACTCATTGTTTAGTAAACGAATCCTTTTTTTCTTATTGAGCTCAAGGCTTTAACCAATTTATCTAAACTGAACTTAAATATGGAGGACCAAAACTGACATAATTACAAATTAAAGCAGAAATGTATACTTATATTTAGTTTTTCCTTTTTCTTACACATTTGTTCTTATAACCTTTCCTCATCTCTTCTTTTTAATTTTCCTTATGCATTTCTGAATCATTATGAAATGAGGAGGGCGGGGTCTTTCTGCTTCAGCTGCTACCGATTGGTTGGTTAGCTTCACACTACTTGCCTAGCAGTTTCAGTAGCTCAAGCTTAGCAGCTTATTAGAAAATATTACTGTAATGCATGTATAAGGAAAATGAAAAACAAGATATATATTTTTATGCTTTTTTTTTTTTTTTTTGTCATGGCAGTTTTGGTCCTCCATACTGAAACACTTTCTTAAAGGAGCTGATAATACGGACATTTTGACCTGTGATTGTTTTTGCCTTGGCATCAATTTTGTTTTGTGAGATTTTTGTGATAAGCTCACAAAAACATAAAGGATGTATTATTGCATCAAATTTTATAAAATAGTCACGTTTTCAGTCTACAGACTGAAATTGTTGGTTGGTTAACAGTCTGCGGATCACATTTCAAGAATGGCAGAAATTTTTTGCAAGGTCTTTCATTCGATGGAGTATTAGGGTCACGCTAAGAAAATAAATACAATTGAGAACACAGTCGAAACAAAAATAAAGTCAGAAAATTACGATTTTATTCTTATATTATTTTTACTTTATTCCTGTCATTTTATTACTTTATTCTCATAATTTGTATTTTTTCTCTTTTTCTTTGACCATTTTCAGTTTTTTTTTCTTTTTGTAAATGTGAGCCAGTAAAGGTTCTTGATGCTGAGAATAGAAATAAATGTTAACCAGAAATGTTCAGATACGTCTACAACGTTTCCTTATGACTGAATACAACAATCGTTAATATTTTTTTTCTTTTTCACATCACAATTATTTACTACTCTGTGCAAACATTATATTGCATTGAAGTTTGTGGCTAAAGTGTGATAAAATATGAAAAAGTCAGTTGAGTATCAATTCTTGTGCAGATTGAAGACTCTTAAAAGTCAGAGTCAGTAAAGAGTCCAGCTTGTGTGTTTTCATCCCATAAAGTCCCTTTAAAGGGAACT
This sequence comes from Brachyrhaphis roseni, assembly GCA_903066815.1. Lineage (NCBI taxonomy): Eukaryota > Metazoa > Chordata > Actinopteri > Cyprinodontiformes > Poeciliidae > Brachyrhaphis > Brachyrhaphis roseni. The sequence continues at coordinate 16,169 of CAEFZY010028059.1, forward strand.
TTAGGATGAAAATGCAGGGAATGACGAAGGTTGCCTTACATTTTTGAAGGCAAACACACCTTTGAACAACACCAGGGGTGAAAGGTGGCAGTGTCCTGCATGAATCCAGACCTTTTTCAACATGGCGCCCCCTCCTCTTTTTCAGCTAAAGCGCGCTCATACCGACCTCCTTAAGAAGTTTAGACTGAAAGAGGCTGTTTTCTGAAAACTGGAGCCCTTCAGCTGAATCCCATATGTTTTCCTTGGCAGCCGGCTGCTGTCTGCTTGGCTGGGCTCATGTTGGGGATATTAAACGGTTGGAACACAGGACTCTTGATCCCTATTTTTAACAGTTGTGTGTAAGTACCAACTACCAGAGCTTCTGTCAAACACCTGTGATTGTCGCCTCTGGCTGCCAAAGGGAAGACACCTAAAATATTTTAAACCTACTGCACTAAAATTATAAGAATATAGTCATATATTTTACTCTGAGTTTACAAATGAAGAGATTTTTTTTTTTAAGGAAACTAAACCTACTTTTTTCTCTCCAATATGTTTCCAGAAACAGAGTAAAGAAATATTTAAATTAAACCGTTAGCATGCTAGCAGTATCTTCAGTCAAACACAAATGACTGAAGATACTTTGATGCTACAAGTTACAACATTATTTATAGTCCCTGTAAGATTAAAAATATTTTTGATTGAATTGAAATTATATTGCTAAACATGCTAAAGTTCACAGAGCGATGGAAGTACAGATGAGAAAGAGATGAAAATAGAAAACAGGGAGATCCATCACAATTCTTCACCAATTTGATCTGGAGATCAAGATTTTTTAATATTATGCTGCTTTAGTTCAGATTCATTCAAACACCTTCAAAAAGCCCTTTAGTTTAGTCATCATGTCTGTTAGCAGCTAATATCCAGCCAGTCATATTTTTTGACAATATTTACAAATTCTTTATATAATTTACACTTTAATTGTTTTTTTTTGTTTTGTTTTTGCTACTGACTCCGAAAGTGCTATTTTACGACAGAGTATTAGAACCATACTTAGACAAAAATTAAATAACAATGTTATGAGAATAAAGTTTCAATATTATGACTCTGTTTTTGTATTATTTTGACTTTATTCTCATATTATTTCATCTTTATTCTTGTAATATGACTATTTCAGTATGACTTAATTCTCATGTTATTTATTTATTCTTATAATTCCATGACTACATTTATGTAGTTTTATTTTTTATTTTCTTAGCTTGACCCTAATACTCTGTCATACTGTTTCAAAAGTGATTGAAGCTTTTTTATTTTAACCTTTTGGGCCATTCTGTCAACACAAGATGGCAATTAACAACCTACATAGTTTCCTCCTACAAAATAAGAGCCTCAAACATAAATACAGCACCTTTAAAATTGTGGTTTGTAATAATATGCACTGAAATATTGAATAATATTCACTATATTATTTGAAGTCACATGCTGACAGAAAGTAGGCAGCAGAGTTTGAGACAAAGACTTCATTTTAATAAAAAGTATTGCGATATTTCTAGTTGTCACAGATGTTAAATCTTAAAATATCACCATTAATTAGCTTTGCTTTTCAGCAGCAGAATCCCTGAACTTGGGATTGATTTTTGATTAAATTGTACACATAATCTTTCTTTTTGAAAGCTAAATTAGCTCTTTTTCTGTTTGATCCAGTTAAAAGCTCCAACATGTGACTGTGAAGCAGATGGTTTCTTTTTATTTTTTATTTCTTTATGTTGCTGCATCTTCTTCCTTTGGAGATAATTCATCATATTAAATTAAATTTTCTGTCTCAGATCTCTTTTCTTCTGTATTTTACAGATTTCTTTAGCTCCATGTACATTAATATCAGTAAATTATTTTGGTTTTCGATGCAGAGCAAAATAACATCAAGTCCTGTTTATTTAATAATGCTGAGATAAAATGATACCTGTGATGTAAAAGTGAATCTCTTGACCTTAGATTGAACGTTGCTGAACAAACGTGATATTCTTTCTTTTGAATGAATATTTCAGCAGCAACTCAGCAGACATGGCATTTCTCAAACGGCGTTCATTATGGATTTCCTGCCTTTTATTGAATCAATAAGTTGCTTTGAGTCGTCGGTATAACTGGAAGAGTGGCCTATGAATTCAGTTTTTGTTATTCACACCAATATTCACCAATTACCAAAGAGTAGGGACAAATATGGAAAACCAAAAGTGCTAAAATAAAACCTAAATGCAGTTTAAAGCAGAAGTTTACATACACCAAATAAAGAGACTCACAGCTTTTAGTTTTCTTTCTTTCTGAAGTTAAATCAGACCAAACTTCTCTTGTTCTAGGTTGCTTAACTAACAAGGATTATTTTATTTATCGGCCAAAATACGTGGTAAGATTTTGCATTTTCTGTAGACCAAATAAGATTTATATTTATTAAAATCACATATTACTGTAACATCACCATTATTGCTAAACTTTGTTAATATAAGACAGATAATCTGTGAAAAGATTAATCTCCTCCATCTTTTCCCTGAACTGCTATTATTGTCTGGAAAAAATAAACAACCAATCAGAGCTAGGAGGCGGGTCTTATTGATGTCAATCAACCTTGTGTACGCGGTGCTAAATATGCTAATGAAGGGGGAAACAACTCACCATTACAGAAAAACTGTTTTTCCACTCTTTGTCTGTGTCCAGCATTTATGACAGGCAGCATAGCACAGAGCAAAGAGCATGATTGACAGCACTAAGACCCGCCTCCTGGCTCTGATTGGTTGTTGTAGTTGGTACTGGGAGCACTGGGAGACGTCAAAGAAGCTCAGGTTTTTTCATAGATTATCTGTCTCATATTAAACTGTCACAACATAGTGACTGTTTCAACAAATATGTACAAAAATATATATTTTTTAAAGTTAAATACTGCAGCGTTGAGAGGACACGACTGCACTGAATCTGAAGTTTTTGCCATTTGTGTGATGGACTGAGTTTCAGATTCACCCCAGTAGGAGTTTGTTAGTAGGCCTCTTTGGATAAATGTGTGTTTTTTGGTTTTTTTTTTATGAATCGGAGTGTAAAATGAGTTGCGGTTCATGTTTGACTGAAGCCCAACGTGTCAGAGAATCTCAGTGGACTTTTGTTTGAAGGATCTTTAAAGCGTTTCGGTGACATCCAAGGCCGTCCTGTTTGAGTCTTTCAGAATAAATTGTTTGTTAATAATTGATGAGGAGGCATCGTTACGTAAACGGGTGAATTGGAGGTGGTGGAGTGATTTACAGAGGATCGTTTGGTTTCCTCGCGTCTCGATGCAGGTGGCTGTAAAGAATTTGAAATTAGTTCATTGTGAGTTTAGCTGCGTTTCGGTGTGATTGTGCTGCTGACACACAGAAATCCTGGAGACGACATGAGTCTGCAGGCAGGAGATAAATGTAGACATAATGCTGAGATGGAAACGCCTTTTTCACACACATTTCCATAAGACTGCAAGCAGAGCAAACTCATTCAACAATAATATTTGGTTTATTATTGTTGCTTTCAACGTTGCTTTCAACACCTGGCAATTTGTTGAAAGCAACGTTGTTGTTGCTGTGTTTCTTACAATGCACAGCAGCACTTCTGTGTTATACGTCTGTCCTTGCCTTTTCTCTGACACGACAGTTCCAGCGCTCTGCAGGGACCGCTGCAGAATACAATAACACACGTATTAAATCAGTTCTCTGGATTTAAATATTCATGTCTTTGGAGCATGAACAGATTCCTAAATTTGCAAACCGTATAGAGTCAACAAGATGAAGCTGCATGACTTTCTGTGGCTAAATTAGCTTGGAAGCCCTCATTGGGTTTAAATTGGTTTTATAGAAACTTTTTGGATTCCCAATGAAAACTATAATATCAGACAAATGAGTTTTGGGTGATTTGTCGACTTCTGACTTTCAGCTTTGAATATGGCACACTTTAAAATAAATTTGGAATACAGTTGGACAAAAGTTGGTCAGGATTAAAATATTTTACTGACTGAAATAAACAGCGTTAAAAAAACTTGGTAGGATGTTGAACTTTGACCTTGCAGGTAGGAGGGTAAGAAGAATGCCTGTTCTGTCAACTACAGAACTACAAAAGAAGACTTTATCATATTTACAGTCAAACCCAAAATTATTTAAATGTATTTCTTTCTTTTTAAATGTAAGTTTCTATTTACATTTTCTTAGAAAATACTATGATGAGTTAAAGTCTGAAAAACCAAACAAAACCAGCGTTTTGATATCAAAAATTGTGGATATTTATAATTATTGATTTAAAGAATGAGTTGCTAATCAACCAAACGGTGAGTGAGTTGATGCCAGACACCTTGCGATGCGATGAGGTTGTCTATCGGCTGTATTTTGCAAAACTGCAAGAGAAAAACTTTTTTTGCGCTTCATATGAGTCACATATTCAACAGGATGTTACTACTGACAGAAATGACAAAGAAGGAAGTGGTTGGAGGATGATGGTGTGGCATGTTTTTTAATGAGCAAACTTATTCACATGTGATTTTAGTTCCCTTTTTGATTTATAAAAAGGGAATTACTGGAATTGCGAATTAGTTTTTTCCAGATTAGTGGAATATCAACAAAGTTTTGCAAACATTTGTAATGGAAACGCAGCAGAACACTGAAGCTCGAGGAGTGAAGTTTGACACCTGATGTGAGATCAGTTCAAACTTCTTTCCTAAAAATCAGAATTAACTTTTTTTTTTTGCAAAGTTTATACTCATAAACAATAATTTTTCTTAGGTTTATAAACATAGTATTTTAACTAAAGAGTTAGACATTACTGAATTACAAGAAAGTTTTCTGGAAACATTCATTCTGCCCATTAATGTATGTATTTTGTGCAGAACTAGTTGTAATGGCAACAAATGGCAACATATGGGAGTTTCTACTAAAAGGAAGCACATTGACTTCAGGATTTGGCTGAAAACTTTAAGGATGATTAATCACATGGAAATTAGACCCGAATTCCTTTAATTTGAGCTCTAAGGAGTTTCCCTCATAAGGAATGAAGCCAAGTGACAGACGGACAGCTAAAATGATCCACTTTCATACGTGATAAGTGAAACATCATTAAGAATGGAAAAGATTTTGGCTTGCAAACCTGCTTTTTGCCAGAAGACGCGCGGTCCTGCAGGACTGGCACACACACACATTTAGTTGTTTTATTAATGTGACCTGGGAGTGTCTGCCACAAACTTTCCAGGTCGCGTGTTAAAGTGAACACAAACGTAAACTGGCTCAGTCGGCTGCTCCTGTAAAGGGAGGAGAAGAGGAGGCTCTGCAGATCAGGGACCGAGGGAGGTAAAAGTCACTTCATGCTGTCAGTGACCCAAATGGGTTTAGATGAAAGAATGGAGAAAGAAGTGACCATCAGGCATCACGGGTCCAAAAGGTTCACCGTCCGACCCGGAGCCGAAGCAGATTCCTTAGAGGAACAGGTTTCTGTGTACAGATAAATATCTCCGTTTCTCCTCTGTCAATAGATATAACATCGTTTGGGTTTCTTTTTCTCATAATTCACGCTGCTGGTTATGATACAAAGTGCAAAAAAGTTTTTTACAGGGGCATTATTATATGTAAAATCGACTTTTTTTAGCTTTTATAATGTGATTCTATCATAAACGTACCTGGAGTGTTGCTTTGATTCTTTCATGCATGTTTGAGAAATCCTTTAATCTCCATGGCAACCCTTCTGCTGTGAAAAACACCTGGGTGGACCTAGCTCCGCCTTTGAGATGCAACTCCTCCCTGACTCAGCTCCTTCAGACTAGCCAGCTGCAATTAGCAAACACCTGGTGGAACTGTTGAGCTCATTATAGGAGCTGCTTCTCAGTGAAACTCTGGTAAAAATGTTGCTAAAGGTTAATAGAGGAGCCATGTTGGGATGACTTCCTGAAGGTGGTGTTTCAGAAAGAGCAGGAGCTTCTTAAAGAGACAGAGACCCAATTTCAAGGTGCTAAATTACAAAGTCAAATTCATTTTAAGTCATGTTTGATATACTTTATAGGATTTGTATAACAACTGAGGCTGACAAAGTTACTTGATTGTGCTATAAAATGGCACCATGTGTCTTGAAAACTCGTAATACTGCCCCTTTAAATTCCCAGAATTTATTGGAGGAAATAAATATGTGGTACAACAGTTACTGTAAGTGTTGATATAAATGTGTAAAAAGGCTTCCACCATCACAACAATGCTTCTCTCCGCCATCTACTGATGCCACTGACAGTCGCTCGTCAGAGTATTGTAGTTTCACCAGATCTTTGCTAATTGGTGCTGGCTAGTTTGAAGGAGCTGAGTGAATGAGGCATGTGGAATCATAGGGAATCAACCCCAGGATGACCACATTAAGGACTAGAGTCTCAAATTTAACGTTTGGATTATTGAAGTGAATTATTCAGAGTGAGATTACATTATTGCAATAAAACATTAATAACTTAAAGATTCTTTCCACATCTTCCCCAGCAGTCCCTGCCTGTGTCACCAAGGCTGTTTTAACAAACGCCTGATGTTTCAGGATCGCCTGCAGACATGACACTGGCTCCACCACATCATTTAGATTTAATGAGTCCCACATCCAGTTTGTACATTATTTCACTTAAAAGCGGGCCCCTCATATTTCCGCTCTAAATTAGAAACATGGCTGGTTTCTTATTGCAGGAAATCTGCAGGCTGCAGGTAGCCATCACTGAGCATGTTCGCTCCACTCTGCCTCTAATGATGCTCAGGTTTCTGATCTCCACCAGCGGTTGTTGGGCAACAAGGTGATAATTACAGACAGATGGAAAGCTTCTGAAAAACCAATAAAAACAACGTCTGACGGTGTCGCAGAGATGTTTTCACACTGGAAACAGATTCTTCTGTGGATAAACCGTTGAATATTGCATCAGCACATCTGCTTTTTCATTCTCCTATATTTTATTCATATTCAGCTGGGGCGGTGTTTTGTTAGACATTTTGTCTTGTGTTGATTAGGGCTGCAACTAATCGATTCATTTAGCGATTAATCAAAAATATGGTGCATTCTACAGATTTTACAATCTTTTCTTTTTCTGAGTTTGTACTGCAGTTAACAATTACCTTATTTTCCGGACTATAAGTCGCTCCGGAGTATAAGTCTCACCAGCCATAAAATGCATAATAAAGAAGAAAAATACATATATAAGTCGCACCGGAGTATAAGTCGCATTTTTGAGGGAAATTTATTTGATAAAATCCAACACCAAGAACAGACATGTCATCTTGAAAGGCAAT
>CAEFZY010028062.1:0-11511 GCA_903066815.1 Brachyrhaphis roseni
AGCTTTGCCGCGTTTTTTTAAACGTCCAAATCCTGTTAATTTGATTGGTTGTGCTGCAGCTACGTACACATACGTACGTATGTGTAGTACATACGTATGTGTATGTACGTACAGGAGAGAGGAAAAACATAGTGATGGTCTGCGCACATTGATACGGAATGAGTGAAATTAATTAATGACGCCACTATATAAATAATGTGTTTTAAATTTTAAGACTTTGAGTAAAAAATATCAAGTCTTTTCAAGTAAACAGCTTCAAGTCGAGTCAAGTCCCAAGTCAATGGCATGAAAGTCAAAGTCAAGTTTGAGTCTTTGAGCATTTTTTCAAGTCAAGTCTCAGGTCGTGATTTTAACGACTCGAGTCCAAGTCATGTGACTCGAGTCCCCACCTGTGGCTCATAGTATCTCTGAGGAAAGCTGTACTTTCCATAAGCAAAGACCACTTTTAATAAATTCAGTAAGCGTTCTAGGCACCGTCTGTAATCTTGATTTTAGACACACACTTCAAGTGTATCATAAATTATAAGCATGTTTTCTCCACAGGTGCCTACTGTTGATGCGAGGAGTGGCCATACTGGATCTTGAAGTTGGAGTTTTAAAACTTCCCAGACTTTCCGAATGGGAAGTATGACTTCAGGAAGAGGAAATTTTAGAGTTCCGACTTCAAATGGAATACAGCAGAGGACTGCTGAGGTAACTAATGATCACGTTTTCCTCACTTTGCTGCATTTTCTACTATTCTCCAGTTTTACAATTGTTGCTGATTTTTCAGCTTTTATCTTTATGCTCTCTTTCAGATTTTTCTCTTCATAGAAGCTTCTTCTGGTCTGATGGGGCAGATCAGCTACTGGTACCAACAACAATGAGCTTCAGTTGACATTGTGTGTTGTCTGTGAAAGACACCAGAGTAGATGTGATGTCTTTCACATCTCCTGTCTTACATCTATGCAACAGAAACCATGCAACTGCAATTTAAATGTGGCAAAAATCACCCAGTGTTATGATTCATTTCTATGCTGTCCAATACAAATGCTTCACACAACATGGGATGCTGGATGAATGAGGTGCAAAATGAATAAAGTAGTGAATGAATAAAAATAAATAAGAACAGGTAGTAACCTAGGTAGTAACATTAGGACATTAGGGAAAATTAACTGTTGCACAAACTGAAACCTACTGGAGTCTGTTTCTTCTATTTAGCAACTTTAGTCACACATACACATGAGTAAATCTACTGCATATTTTAACTGGAAAAAAATACTTCAAATGATCAGAAAAATTATGACATATAAAAATGGACACTTTATCACCAACTAATATCTTCATTAGACAAAAGTAAATTTTGAGGTCTAGACAATTGAAGATCATTTGGCAGCAGTATTTGTTGAGATGTAGAGCTGGGCCTTCTCCAGGTAGGAGAACCTTTTTTCCAGGTTTCAGTAGAAGATTCTGAGTCACGCTGGGTACAAGACACTTAACCACATGCCTTCTATTCCACACAGCGACATCCTGACGTCTCCTCATGCAGAGAGATTGTTATTTTGCTTCCATGGTGTAGTCTTGGAAAACATCCTATGGTTTTCAGGTCTCTATGAATCCAGGTCTGTATGGTGACAGACAAGTCAGCATAATCATTCATTTTCACAAGCAAGCCACAGAATTTTTGCAGACTTGAAATATATGTGATGTATGTTGAAGGCTCCTGCTAATAGGAGGAATGATCCTCACAATGTATCAAAGCAGCAACTGCATCCACAAACTATTTTATATCTTTCTCTAAGAGTGCAATGTCATCTGTGCACATTGGTAAGCAGTTCTCCATTCCTCTCAGAATAACTTCTGATATAAATGACGGTGGACCTTTCAGCCCACACCTGGCTGCTCTGGTATTGGAGCTGATAGCTGCCATTTTCCTTTTCCAACATGTCTCATACCTCCACTTTAAGAGATAACTTCTAAATTTTTGTCCAGAAATGATAAAAATTATTTGAAAGAATCAACACCTGTAGCTCAATCACTCTAGAGTCTTGTAAACCAATGCCCCTTTTCTACAGGTTCTACTGCAGCTGCTCTCTTTTCTGAAGTGTTTGTGTTTCTATGGACCCTGCAAAGTCTGTGGCAGGGTGGAACTTCTTATTGTACTTTTAATGCAGTTGACGAATAGCTTGAGGTCCACTACTGCCACCTTCTTTGTGTTGTTCTTCATAACTATGCAACCAAAACGGGTGTTGCTATTTTTTCTGACAGAACAGAAGGAGAGAACTGGGCTGTTGCTGTTTTTATCCTGTCTGGGATTCCTCTGACATAGCAAGGAGAGAAAGCAGCAAATATGATGAGAAGGACAGCCGATATCTGCAGGAGAGTCCTGCCTTTGCAGCTTGAGAAAAGCGGGTGGCCCAGAAGTTACATGGTAAGCTAATGTTAATGTTTGTGTTCCAACTGAAAGTTGCAGTAGAGTACCAAAGTGGGACCAATTTTAGTCATTTTTAACTATTTTATTTTGTTGTGAATAACTTGTTAGTGTCAGAATTGTCTGCTGTCGGCACCACACATTTTTTAATACATATTCCTAGTGTGTGTGTTTTCAGATGTTGGGAATTGGTCACCGCAGAGCTTCCTGCAGGCCTCTTTGTGGTGGAGCGTCCCTGTATTCACCCTCATTGTGCTTTCACCCAGTGGGTTCCCAACTCCAGGATGTCCAGAGACCTTCAACTTTCTGGAGCAGGGAATAGAGGTGGCACATTTTCTTCTAAACAATTTTGTGGCTGGTGTCCTTATATTGTCAAAGTGCAACAGCAAGCTGTTCATTACTTGTTTTTAATTACTGAACAGGTTTGATTTTAATTCATCTGATGTTCAGGATGTTCAGGTTACACTGAAAATGAATAAAGTGGTGTTCCTTAGTTTTGATCAAATTTTTAATGTTTGATCACACTAAAAAATGATTGAGGCCTTAACACAGCTTAAATGTTCATAGAACAATAAAATAACAGAATCGAGTAATGGTGAAAAGTTTTGGACATGTATTCTGACTTTCTTTCATTGGAGTAAAAATGCATCTGAAGTAATTTGTTCAGAAGTTATATGGTGCTCTGCATCAAAACTACTCCATAATCCATTCAGCAGCATAATAGCATCATTTATGTTTTGTTTTTTGCAAATTGATGTGTGTGTTTAATATGGAGAAATTATTATGGATGGTCAATGTGGGAGACTTACATAGAACAGTCAAGTAAAAGATAATATACCAGCATAGCTGTTGCATAAATGTTTTAAAAAAGAGGGTCAAACATACTTAATATGCTGGTACAAGTTTACAAAACAACATTTTAATTAAATGCTCCTTTCTTTTCCAAACATGGTTTGCACACAATCTCACAGATCTGTTGATCATGGCAACATTAAATCTGCACAACAAACAGCCTTACAGAAGCAGTTGTCAGTGTGTAACCAGTTCACCAGAATTGGATTAGACAGAGAGAACTCCTCAGTTTATTGCTAAGAGATACTATCAGCATTCAGCTGCTGTACAAAATCACTCTGCAAGCTCCACTGTGATTACTTTAATGCTATCAAAGCCCTGCTCTTTTTCAGGACTGTCTTAATTAGTACAACTTTAATTAAGGCCTGATTCCTCCAGCGCCGGCTTTACTGCTCAGTGCAGTGCGGTCCATTGTACATTTCAAAATGAAGCTACAGGCAGTGGGAGACCCCTGCAGAGAATGTGCTGACTGCCTGTTGGGAGTGATTACATTCACTCCTGATTGGCCATGTGTGTGGCAGCCTCTGTCATGTTTTGGTTAGACAATTGTACTCAAGTTAAGACTGGTTGTCAGCATCCATGTAAGGCCTGATGATGATCGTGTATCTGCTGGAGGCAGAAAATAAATCTCATTAAAAGTGACACAGGGATTATTAAAACTTTTTTTAACATACATTGTGATAACAAATGTTGCCTGTCTCTACTGTCTCAGCTTTTGGGGTGAATAATTATTGTAGTCTGTAAATGTGTTGCTGATGAACATATAAGAGAACTGCTCAATGTAGAGCTGCAATTAATGTTTACCAGATTTCAGACAAATTCCTGTCAGACTTGTTCTAGTTCTCACTTTAATGTCTGACAGAAACTGCTGAGTGTGTTGGGGCCATCAGAGGAAAGGACGCAGACCCTGGAGGTCCAGATGCAGTCTGCAGGTGACAGTGATTGGAGAGCGAACCACAGTGTGTTCTTCAGGTAACGGAAGCGGTTTTATGTCTTTTCACTAAAGTGATGATGAGACTGACCAAGAAACAAGATAGATTGAAGCTCTCTCTGTCTGTAGCGCTCCGAGCATTTCATACTTTACAGCAGGGATTAATGGACTCAGAGTCAGAAGTTGTGTCAGAAGCCAAACAGTTTTTGTATTTGGGATGCGTGTATGGGGGTGTGCGTGCAGGTGCGTGTGTGAGTGTGTTGGGGATGGGGGTTATTCCTCACCACTGCAGGTACAGGTCCACATTTATCATTACCAATAGGCCTATTTTAGAACAAAAAATGCTTGACCATAATTACCTTTGGCCTTGCCCCACCCCATCATAATGTTTTGTTATGCCATATTTAGAAAATAATATAACTAAAGAAGCAAAGTTAAAGACATGAAATACAAAAGAGTCCTCATAAGTTTGAGCTTGCTGTAAGAAAAACTCCTGAATAATCAAACCCAACTGGTCAAAAGACAAAGAAGCCAGCCACATACCTACACAATATGCTGTAGCTGAGAAAAAAATGACACATTCTCAATTTCTTGCATCAAACTGAGAATGTGCCAAAGTGCTAGGTGTGACGTTTTCTGCTTCATTTCATGATGTTTTCTGCGCATCGCACCTCTTTCCCTCCTGTACTCTGGCTGCCAGAGGGAAGCTCTATATTAAAATGGATATCAGTGTTTGCTCAGGTGAGGGTGGGACTTTCTGCCTTGTGGCCCCTTTTCCCAACCGCTATTGACTTATTGCAGGCTGCCTGGTAATTTGGCTGGGTAATAGCCTGCTGTGAGCGACTGGGGTGCAATCACAGCCAGGTACTGTGATGTATCACATCATACAGAGGTGCCAAATGCAGGGGCTCCAGTCAGGGTCTGTGAGAACACGGAGTCAATGTGTGACAGGCCCTGCTTTAAGGAGGGGGTGGAAGTGTGAATTTAATGTAAAGGCTAGTGAGTAGTGTGCGTTGTTATCTGATGGCTCTTTACTAAGATCCGCCACACATATTGTTTTAATAATTGTTTACAAGTAGAGAAATTAGCTCTGATATATATACTAAACATGATTTAGTCTGTATTAAAATTAGGAGCTTAGGGATGGAGTGAGTTTGACTTAATTAATTAGGAGGACTTAATTAGCTGCGAGTCAGAGGATGAACAAAATGATTCAAAATATAGACACAAGCACTATGATTCTGCTTGGAGAATTCATGTGAATTAAATTTTAATTAACCGTTTTCTGTTGAGCACTAAAACTCATTAACAACCTGGCAAGTCTGCCAAGTCTGCCTGTTTTGTGCTTCCATAGATTTCAGGACATTCTCATGGCAACAGTTATTTGCTAACTACTTCATAATTGTGAAGTTTTTGTCTTAATCGAGAAAGGCATAAAATTAAAAAAACACTTCATGACTGGACAAAAAACCTGATTGTTTTCAGCAGCAGTCAGTGAATTTCAATTTGCATTGCTTAGTGTATTATTTTCCACCAAAGAAAGTACAAGCTTTTTCTAATAGAAGGTGATTAGTTTTTCAAGTAAATGCAGCTGAAAAAAATAAGTATTAAACATGTCAATGTATTTCTACTGAAATGAAATTCCCACAAGACATTGTGTGAATACAAAGAAATCATAGCTAACTGGTTTGTACATGATGTTAAATGTGATGGAATCATTTATGAAATAAGTATTGAACACGTGGGATAGGAGTAAGACTTAGAAAAAACAAAGAAATTACCTGACATCTGTCAGTATTTAGAAAACATTCATACCTCATAAGTACTTCCTACATATGTCCAAATCCATATCAACTGATGGCCTATTAAAAAGTTTCTCATCATTAAAGTATTATTTAAACTTATGAAAGCAGAGGAGCCTACTCAAAATGGCTTCACTGTTGAAAACCATACCTATGGAAATGATTACTGCAGCACTTCTAAACATTCGGACCATTCCAGGCAGCACCATTGGTGCTGTAATCTACATGTGAAAAATGCTTCACTATAAGCTAACCGTGACACGGTGCATTTCACAAATTTCTGATAGAGGAATCAAAAGAATAACCAGAAGTGTCTTATAGAGCCAAAGAGCAGTCAGAGATTGAGAAAGCCCTGGCTGTATCAGGTATTGTTTTCCCTAGAGAACAATAAGTAATGCATTCAACTACAATGTGCTCTGTATGCATTAACTGTATGAGACTCCATTGGTGACATAGAAGTGTGTTGAAAATGTGCTGCATTCTATTTGGACAAACCAGTAAAATGTTGGGAGAACATATTCTGATCAGAAGGCCAAAGCTGAAATCTTTGGGTTCTCGGTCTATGAACATTCCGAGTTCAGTGCGTCGTCACAACAACCCTAACCCTCCATACAGCCTTTAATAATAATAATAGTTTTACCAGTGGTGCAATGAAAAGTAGTTCACACGAGCTCAGCAGATGTGCAGTTCCACCCAGTGTTCACTAATTGCTGCTGCCACTAGTCTGAAGAAGCTGTGTAGAAGGTGTGGGGGAGGAGTGCTCTGAGGCCGAAGCTCGACTGCAGCTCTGAGGAAGAGCAGCGTGGAAATGGGCTTTTAAACAGGCATTTAGGCACCCATGAATAGTGGCTATGGGAGATCCAAGGATTTCTCAAACATGCATGAAAGGATCAAAACACACAGGAATGTTTTTGAAGGAATAACATTATAACATGATGTAAAGCTCAAAATATTGTATTTTACATAACCTCCACCCCTTTTAAAGAAAGATAAAGCCCAAATTGATGTCTGTGTTTAAAAACAAAGCACAGCTTAGCTTGTTTGTTTTTGAATAAGACAATGAGAGCCTGTATAAAATCACATAAATATTTAGTAGTACTAAATGGAGCACAGTATGCAGATAACTCATGGTGTGGACTGATCTGAATTGGAACCATGCACTATGTAACTTAACATGACCTTAATACTTGAACTCTCTCCCCTTGTGGGATTAAATGGAGCGCTCATCAGTTGCCTGACAGCCTGGTACTAATGGCTAATTGGTTTACTGTCGGTTTCAGGCCACAATAATTGACCCCACACCAAGTCGTTCTCAAAAAGCAGTGACTTCTGGCTTCATTAGTTCTCCCTTTGAAGCAGACAGAGGACAACTTTCCTGACCCTCAGAGAATTGGCTGCTTGATTCCTACAAATTGATGTTTGGCTTGCTGTGTGTTTTACGTTCCCTACCAACACTCTGCACTTTGATCATTTTTCAAAGCAATAGGGCTACGCAGAGACATGAGTCAAGGCTTTTACACAGCCTCTGGGATTTGGATAAGCGTTGGAACACTCAGAGAGTCTACCTGTTCACTGCAGGAGTGTTACACTGATCAGAGCGCAAAGGCACAGGGGGCCTGACATGCTTTACACTAGTAGGCTAGAATCTAACTGTGAACACTATTGTTTTATGTAGCCATTAGAACTGTAGACTTTCACTTTAAAAAAATATACTAAGTAAAGCCATGCTATTCTCAAATTAGTCAGAATATCTGTATTGTTGCTTTGCCGCCATAGAGCTTCTGATTAATACCTTTTCTTCTGGCTCTAGAAGGTCAGTACTTAGTTTAAACCAACAGAACAATGAAATCAGAAGTAACCTCCTGTTCTACATAGGGCAATATGGCAGCTGAGGCACAGCCCAGATTTAACCAACCACAGATGTTTGTTGTTTGTTGTACACAAAAATAACAAACAGCATCACAGAGTTACTAGTTGACCAACATGCATGTTTTAGATGATGGGAGGAAACTGGAGTTCCAAAGCAGGAATGTATTGTACCTGGAGAATGCTCTTTATCATGCCCTCATCCTCATCCTCACCCAACAGTAACCTGTACTGTGTACTTGACCTCTTCTCTCTCTCATTGTGCTTAGACTAAGTAGCATGTATGTGATTATTTTGTCACTAAAATTAGTGACAACGTTGAAATTTCTCATGATATTCTAATTTTTTAGATGTACCTGTACAATCATTAACAACTACGCCAATTGACTGAAAGGATTTTATGTAGTTAACATTAACTAAAAGCAGTTTTCACTGCTGTTGCACCATCAACACACAGAACTTGTAGTTCAGAAGGTGCATTTATTGTCATAGGTCACTGTAAACCAATACATAGAGTGAATACCTCCTGTTAAAATAATGATACAGAACTGATTTGGAAATACAGCTGGTCCAGATTCTCTTCCTTTATTACAGATCCCTGCACTTTAATTAACAGTGCCAAGGTCCTAAGAAAAGATAATGCTCAGTTTTTGTTTCAATAAATCTGTTTAAAAAAGGTTCTGTAAATTCCTTGAAATTCCTGAGGCCTGCTGTCTGTCTGCCAGCAGTTAGCTGGCCTGTCAGCCAATAACACTGGGCTGGAAATCCCTTTGACTTCTCTTTTGCAATGGAAATTTGTTTGCAGTGGAACTTCAAGTCACCCAGTAAATGCATTCAGGGGGTAAATAGGAGCTATCATCACATCAGTGTTTGCTTTATCCCTTCTGGGTTTCTAAAAGAGTGTGAAAATGTTGATGACAAATCCTGTTTCTTTGTGCAGAGGTAAGAAAGACCTACTGTTCTGTAGTTGCACTTTCTCAGTTGGAGGGGGCAAAGAGCTGGAGTGACAGCTGGGGAAGAGGAGCAAGCCAAGGGATTTATAGTTCAGAAAAGACAGGCAGCTTCAAAGGCAAGACAGTGCCATTGTCAGAGAGTAATTTCATTTCATGAATAAGTGCTTGACTGCTTACAGTGACAGCCTGGTCCTCATCCTGCCTGTGCTGCTGTAGCTCCCATTCACTAACGTGCATATGTGCTTCCAGAAAAGCAAAGACCAGTCAGATAAAACTCATGTGCAATGACTAAAATCCATTCCACCCAGCAGGATGTTCAAAATATTCAAAAAAGAAACATGCATGTGTGCGTGGAGTTGACTTTGACTCGGGAACCATCATGGCAATAGCTTGAGAAGGAAGTGCAATTTTGGGTTTTAAGTAAATATAGTGTCTGGTGACAAGTTGAACAAGCCAGCAAGAAACGTCTTTTGCTAAGTTTAGCAGCAGCTCAGCTTAAATATATTCAACCTTATATCATCCTTCATTTTAATCCAGAGTACAAAACAGAGGCACATCTTAGACAGTCAGTAAAATAACTGCTGCTGCTGCTGTCCTTAGAAAATACCTCTGGACCAGAGTTCCTCTGTCCTTGACTTCTTTTTTGTGCTGCGCTCTCTTCAAGCAGACTTTGCTGCAAAGTCGTTTTACTTTTTGGCATTATGAGCTGAATTTAACTGTGCTGTTAATCATTAGGATTAGAACTCATTTTGAATCTGCCCTTTTCAAGGATCTCCACTTACAAACAATGGAGAGGTCTGATGTTTTCATCATAGCTACACCTCAACTGCGAAATCTTAAAAAAAAAAAAATCCAGAAAATTACATTGTATGATTTTTAAACATTTATAAGTATGTGATAAAATAGAAATTAGAACTTAACATTTGGTTCCAAAGCCAAACTTCTACATTTGTAGAAGTCAGATGTTTCCTGTATTTATTGGTAGGTTAGTATTGCAGCAGGGATTTTGGCTCTCCTCCATTCAGTTTTTCTCCTGATTTTTCAGGTTTTGTGGCTGTTATCATAGGCAACATGTAGTTTCAGCTCCCTCTAAAGATTGTCTATTGCCTTGAGCAAGTGTGCCTTGAGGACCAAACCTCGTCCTCAAGGCACACTTGTTTCAGTTACTTTCCTTCTTCAGCACACCTCAGTTTAATTGATGGCCGATTAACAACTTTTTACTGAACTGTACACGTCTGAATCAGGTCTGGAGACTGGCTAGGCCACTCCAGGATCTTGAAATGCTTCTTGGAGCCACTGCTTAGTTATCCTGACTGAGTGTTTTTGGTCATTTGGGTCATTCTCATGCAGCCACTACCCATCTTCAGTGCTCTAACTAAGAGAAAGAGGTTGTTGCCCAAGATTCAGAGTCCATGGCTCAATCTTTTCTCTCCTTAATACCCTGCAGCTCTCCTGTCCCCTTTGCAGAAAAGCTCTCCCCCCATGCATGGTGTTCCACCCCCAGGCTTCACAGTTGGGGTGGTGTTCTTGGGACTGTCCTCATCATTCTTCTTCTTCCAAACATGAGAAATTAAGTTTTTCTACCAAAAACTTCTATTTGTCTCTTATCTGACCTCATGACATTCTGTCATTCCTCTTCTGGATCATCCAGATTTAATTCATTATGGCATAATTTGTTATATGGTAATCTTTGACACGCATGTAGCTGTGGATCTCTCACATTTCTCTTGATCATCGATCCTCCATGCGAGATCTTGCATGGAGCCCCAGTTAAAAGGAATGAAAAAGGTATGAACTTGACCTGTTTGCAGTGGTCTTATAAATTATCTAACTTCTTCTTATTGTACACTTAAATTACACTTTTATTACTTTTTTACATTAACACCAGAACCTATTGAAACGGTCTCTGAAGCTAAAACAACCCATGGAACCTCAGAATGGGGTTTTCTACCTTTGCTGTGTGGGTTAGTGAATAGTGGAGTGAATTTGTCATTTTGAGATTAAAACATGAGAGCCACCACACTCGGAGCCCAGCTCAGCATGCTGTCGATGCTTCATCATCAGTTATGCTTCCATGCTCTGCTGCCTGATCGGTGGGACACAGTAACGCTTGCTGCACCACCCCAGGTGAAGCCTCACAGAGCAACATTTTCATGAAAACAAACACACTAATGTGCAGATGGGCTGAGTGGGACCTAGCCCATGATTCAGGGCCACATGTAACCGGGGGTGACAGTGCTCCATTTTAAAGAGGTTCAACAACTGATCCATTATGCATAGGGACCCTTTTTTTCACGAGTCACACAGCTTAACTTTGCACTTTAACAGTGTTACTTCTCTGGTTAATTTGTCACATTTCTACTGTGGGTTGTTTGTGTTGCACAGTTGGTCATATCAGCAGCTCACTGAAACATGCAGGTTGGCATTCCATCAGTTACTTTTAAAAGGTAATGATCCTTAATGGATTAATTAATAATTGAGCAAGAAGTATGGTAAATATTTCCTCAGGCTGCATCTACCCTCTGCCATATAAAAAGATAGTTTATATAGCAGATTTATAAAGATAATCCTAATCATGTAATATTTCTAATGCTTTGACATTAAAGGTTCAGGGAGAAACTGTCATGTTCCGTGTTCTCTGTGTGGTTATTTTTTATGTTTCTGTGTTTTTCTGTTATTTTCGAGTTTTCCGTGTAT